>JBCAUA010003214.1:1379-13502 GCA_038406235.1 Peronia verruculata | reverse complement strand
AAAATTTGGCTTACCTTCAATTCAACATCAAGAAGAAGTTATTTATAGGTGTTATTTGCTTTTTTCAATGTTTTTTTCAAAATTGTTCAGATAGTTGCCGGTTGGACAGTCTTTTTCTATTTTATAAAATGAGTAAGATATTGACAATGAAGGTTTTATCAATAAAGGAAGTCTAAAGCAGAGCAGGAATAAAAAGATTAATAAATTTCTCATTTTACCCATGGGAACAAGATCTATATTTTTTTCTATGAATAAACTGTGCCAGAAAGATAAACACAAATAACACAAATTTATACAACTGGAATTATGTAATCTGCTGACCTGCTCGAAGATACAGACATTGACAAGAAATATAATTCCAAAGTTTACTCCATGAAAAGTATGTGTTCCATGGTCTCAGTTGATAAAATTGTTTTTGAATGACCTTCAGATATGAATATTATATAAACAGAAGAATTAGAATTTCATGTTGTTCTGATAAATTCCTCGAAGAGTTCAGACACTTTGACGTTTGCTTTTGAGACCTGCACACATTATAATGCAAGAAAATTGCTTATAATGTTAAAACTTTAGAGTAAGATCCATTTTTTTTTTTTTTATCTCTACCAAGAACCAATCAGATATAAGATAAATTAAAGTGAGGAATATCTTCAGGTCTGTTGTGAGATCATTTCTTGAATAGTGTAAATCATACAATGAAATTACAGATTTATGAAAACGCTCTATCAATAACATGGAGGTAGAATCTATTTTTTGCTTCTTCTGCAAGGCTCAGTTTCTGTCATGATCCTTGATGATCTTAATTTTAGATTGCAATACTCTGATTTAGTTCCCTACACTCTTGTTTTTGAGTAGGCTACTGCTTTGCCTCATGTGGTTTTCAGTTTATTGATTTTCTTGTTCTTTCAGTATCTTTTCCATGTTTTTTTTTTTTTTTTAATATTCTGAGCTCTCCAGCTCTGTACAAGTATCTCAGGCTTGAAATGTTCCCATCATATACCATGTCTTGGATGCCTTAAGATCTGTTGCAATGAGGATGCTTCAGAAATGCTCTCTTCTTTTGTTTCTTAATATGAATCAGGTGGCTGTATGTTACTCACAGAAGAGGAGACTCGAATGCAGCCATGGAAGCAGATGATTGACAATGGCACTATAAGATATCACTGCATTCCCCCAACTGTAGAAAATGATGAAGTGAATCTGACTCTCTCTGGAGAACCAGAGGAATACTTTTCAGATGGAGAGGATGTTTCAGAAGATGAGAAATATACAAGAGAAGGTAAATTATCAATCTTTTCACTGTTTGATGTAACCATATTGAGGAACATCATGAAAAGCTTATGTTTGTCTGAAGATCACTTGTGTCATTGGTATATCAAATGTTCATTTTGACACTTTGTCCCTGGCAGGCAATTGCAGAAAACTGATTCTGAATTACTTTTAGTTTTTCAGCTTCACAAACAAAATCATGCCCTGCCCCTACTGTCTATCATCTCCACACAAATGAAGTTCTTTCAGTCATAGTATTGTCACTATATATTTTTGAGAGTTTTATAGTTTGATGTTTTGATTTTGTCACATGTAAACTTTCAGATTCATCAAGACATCTGCTGAAACATGATTTCATTATCATTGATGGAGTTATATGATTAAATAATACAGATGATGAGAAATCTAATGCAAGAGATGGAGTTCCTGAGTTGCAGTTGAGACATTACCAACATGAGCTGGCTGAGACAGCCCTAGATGGACACAATGTGATCATATATGCACCTACTGGCTGTGGCAAAACTAGAGTTGCAACTCACATTATCTTTAAACATCTGCAAAAAATGAAAGGTGAGTGCATCTGTAGTTATAAATTCAGTTTTAGGGTGAAGTTGCAATTACGTCAATTGAGTTCAAAGAAAATGTAGAGCACACTGGTCAAACTCTCACAGGTTTTCTATCCATTGTGTGTTTGGCTTGTCCATCAAATTTTTAAAATCACATTCTAGTGGATAAAAGTGTATTCATTGTTTATGCTGTTATGAAGAATACAAGTACTTTATTAATATAAGATACAGGTATTGAACTTCATCCAGGCTAGTATTGTGTTGATAGAAAGAAATAATGGAGTTGTCTGGTAGAGCACCTAAAACATTTGGTTCTAATAAGATACTTCTCATTCTTCCATAGCAAATAATAAATGCTTAAAGAACAGGACTGCATGACAGTAAATAGCACAGTCAGTAACATAATCACCACTTGGGGTTTCAGTCATAATTTCTTGTTACTGTCAGGAGTGGTCTGACTAGTTTTTAGCCAATTAATTTTCAAAGTCACTAAGGCTAATGAGAATAACAGTTGATGCATGAGATATTAAGCAGGTCTGGTGACTGATGAAATCTGTTCAGTACAACCCTGGCATGGTCAGCCAGGCTCACACTCCTAGAGCAAGAAGTCTCTCGTACTGTTTGTTTTGTTGAAGTCTCGGAGAATTGTATTAGCATTTCATGGATGGGACAGAGCAGTCTTTTGTGGGCTCAAAGATGTACGTCCAAGATCAGCTCATCATCAACACCCCTTTTCCCCCTGTATCCACTTTTAAATGTAGAATCTTTTAGTAGATGCCACAAGGTGATGATTCGCAGATAAGTGAGTGATAAGAGGCCAGTATACTCTGCTTGTTTATATAACAATTAGTACCACTGAATTGCAGGCCATAATTTTGACTGCCTGTGGGAAAGTGGTGCATGCTGGCTGTCTCTTTTTGAGACAAGTGTAGGTTAGGGTCAGTAGTTTTCGAGACTGACCATATTGCTGATGTTTAGCACAGGACTGCAAAACTGGTGTAGTAGTGAAACAGCTAAGGAAAAATATGCACCTGTGCTCACCTCACTCACAGCTTCTTACCATGAGATGAGACATTTATCCCAGTATTTCTGCTTCTTGGAAAAATTACATACTTAGTGTTAACTTTAGTTCTGTATGTTTTTTTTTTTTTTGTGTGTGTGTGTGTGTGTGTGTTGTTTTTTTTTTATTTTGGTCAAAATTTGTAATTTTTTATGAAATTAATATCTTTTTGCAGGTTCTGGAAAAGTTGCGTTCCTTGCCAAAACTGTTCCCCTAGCTGAGCAACAGTACAAAACATTGTACAAGTACTTACCAAATTACAGAGTAAGACAGTCTTTACTTTACTATTTTCAAATCCAATTTAAATGTGCTGTCTTTTTTAGCTTTAAGTGAAGCAGTAAAAGTGAGATGTAAAAGATAAATTAAAAGCTATTCCTATCCTTCCTACAATTGTAAAATTAATATACTCCCTCTACTTTTGCATACGAAAAATAAAACAGATAATATGTAATATTGCATATACAATATACAGACTCTTGATTGGCTGTCAGCTGTGTTATTCTAGTCCATGTATTCGATTGCTGTCTCAAAAAATACAAATATCATTTGATTTAGATTTACTCAAACCATCAAAATATAATTTGTTCACAGCCTTTTTGTCAACATCTGTAACTGTTTCAGTATCCTGCAGTATTACTTTCCACATAGCAGTGAAGGAAAAGCTGTCTTTTCAACCATAAAACTAATAAATTTAAAGTTCATATCTTTTGTCTTGTGTTCATTCAAGTGATGTCTGAAAAATTTCTGAGTTCAGTCACCTGAAATTTTGTGGTTGTTGATAATTCCAGACTACTATCATCACAAGTCAGACTGGAAAAACTTTGGGCCTCCATTTGCTTCTTCCTACAATTGACATCATTGTGATGACTCCCATGATACTTGAGAACCATATCACCAGAAAGTCTATAAACCACCTTGGAATCTTCACTCTAATGGTGTTTGATGAGTGTCACCATACACGCAAAGGAGATCCTTATAACACACTGATGTATTCATACCATAAAACAAAAGAACAGCTCAGAAGGGAAGGTGGAGATATAAGGCTCCCTCAGGTATATTTTTATTAATTTTCATGAGATCTTTGTGGTTTTCCAAGTGTCATATAACATCTCATATAATTTATCTATCCCCATTCCATTTTCCATGAAGACACCATTTTACCGAGCTGATAAATTGAGATGCATGCAGAGTAGTATATTTCAGGAACATTCCACTATCTTATTCTCCCTCAAAATAAAGTAAGGCCTATGTCTAGCACAACACAACACACAAATTCATTTGGCCCACTCTGGCAGTATTCTACCTAATTTCTCTGAGATAAGTCAGAGATTAGTTTAAATAACTATAGATTGCTGGACACATCATGGAGAAAGAAACAAATATTGAAATATATCTGTGCCAGAAATAGTTCTTTCTCAATATCTCAGAGGTACTGAATGTGACTTGGAAGTTATGAAAATAATAGATCAGTGCCTTTGATAAATGGTTATCTCTTTCTCCACAAAATGTATAATCTCTTGGTGAGCTTATAATATTTACCCCAAGGCTACTTGTGTACATTTATTTTTGTTTGTCTATCTGCTGACAACAACTGAATTTGTTTCCATGCCATTTGTTGTCCATTTGTTTCCAGTTTGGAGAATTATAAATCATCAAAAATTTCAAGAAACAAAGTTAAAAACCAGACTGATTTGTCAGCCGAAGTCAGTTTCTTCATAAAGTCTTCAGATTAAATTGATGATAACTCTTGATCCAACCACATTTAATACCATACAACCATCTTCATCTTGCCATGAATATAGGTCAAGGTAGTAGAGTGATATGCTCAATATTAAAATCTTAGGTAGGGTATGAATAAGAGGAAAAATGAAGCCTTATTTCTTTGGTGTTCTCTCTTAGATTGTAGGACTAACTGCATCCATTGGTGTTGAGAAAGCTACAACAGTGGAAGAAGCCAAAACAAGCATTCTTGAGGTCTGTGCTAATCTTGATGTTTATCACCTGTGCACAGTGAGACGATATGCTGAGGAACTTCAGCGTATTGTTCCAGTACCAACTGAGAGTAAGTCTTGTTATATTTTCTTTGTTTCGTTTTTGAGAGAATCACTTTATTTGAAAAACATTCAGCTAATTGGATATTATAATACCATGAAAGTCTAATAATAAATATTTAATCAAAGAAAAATGAAGCCTACAAATAGCTGGAATAAAGTTATACCATGGATTTCAGAGGTTCCTGACTTAAGTAAAGATAAGAAATAAATTTGTGTAATGCTGCAAAATAAATGATATTTGCTATTTATCTACTCTTTTTTAAATATGAAGCAATAAAAATATAGTCAAGGTAATCACTATTCGAATAGTTTTTTTTAATGTCGTTATAATTTTAATGTTTTCCATACACAAAATCTACTTCCATGAAATTGCATGCCAAGATACATTCTTTGTTTTTTTTTTTTTTAAATTTTGAAATATTTCTTGTTGTTATTTTTGTTATTGTTGTTGCTTTGCCTTTTTTTTAGCTGGTAACAAAATTGAAATCTGAGACCAATGTGTCACTTGTACCAGCATTTCAAAAGAATTTACTGAAGGAAGATCCTAATCCATCATTACTTTATATTTTCCCTGTTTATTACAAGATAGGGACAAGAGATTAGTACAAAATGCAGTAGACAAGTGTAGCAGTGATAGCAGATTGAATTACTATAGCCAAACATGTTTGCACATGAATTTTTATTCTTCCTATGTTCTTATATCAAGTGGTTATTGTTGAAGACTGCCATTTTATGTACTTTTCAGTAATGATAGAGCTCAAAGAACGTATAGGAGATGAATCTGTGGGCAAAATCAACGACATCATGAGAAGGTTGGAGGAACATCTGGACTACCATATGAGAGGTATGGCAAAGTTTGGTTTAAATTCTGATAATGCAAATAACTGCTCAAAAATAGACTTTTAAAAGTGACTGACACGTGAGATTTCTTCACATGGAAACATGCAAATAATAATTGGACCTTTCATACATCTTGCTTTATTTTCTTAAGCTTGTTGAATTTGTTTAGGCATCTTCACCTATATGTTGACTTTCATTTCTGTTGGAGGATTATAATCTCTTCCAACAATTTACCCTTTTGGATTCAGAAAATTTCATGCCTAAACCATTCTTGGATGCTGTTTTTCAGTCTTTTTCGTTGTTCCATTCTCTGCTGTTGCCTCTTACTGTACTTTGCATGATGGTTTTGCCTATACAAATGCTGAAAAGTTTGGCTGTGTAGGGTGTCTTTGTGTTCTCTATCCCTCACCATAGCATGCAGGTCACTAACATGAAAGGATGGCAATCAAATACTGGTCACCTTTCTAGTCTATAGCATTTTATAAAAATACAATATAACTGTCGGACCGGTAACTAAATAAAACATCATTTTATAAAAATACAATATAACTGTCAGACTGGTAACTAATCAAAACATCATTTTATAAAAATACAATATAACTGTCAGAGTAGTAACTAATCAAAACATCATTTTATAAAAATACAATATAAATGTCAGAGTAGTAACTAATCAAAACATCATTTTATAAAAATACAATATAACTGTCAGACCGGTAACTAATCAAAACATCATTTTATAAAAATACAATATAACTGTCAGACCGGTAGCATCTTTGTGTTAACTCTTTTCAGTAATTCTTTTTGTGATAGGTGGAAGCAAAAAATAAGTTCTTTTTGCTTAAATATGTGAATTTGCGTCTAATCATCATAATTTCATTATTCTTTTAATAAAAATGTCTTAGAACATAAGACAGCTGTCTACTGGCAACTAAACAAATACACCAAAAGAAACAAATACCAATATGTCGAACTCAATTTGACAGAAATTTAATAAGCTGATATCACTAGCCAAATTTTTAAACCTTGTTGTCTCTTCTTCAGGGCAACAAAGAAAACATATAAACTGTAAATAGGATATTGCTGTATATGATAGGAAATGTTCATTAAATGATTCACTTGTTGTGTATGAGAGGGTTTTTCAATTTGTCCAAATTTAAATAAAATAGTATATGTTAAGAGCAATAAAGGTGTGACAAACATGATAAATGTCATTCAAGAGACAGAAGTCAAAGATTTCCATTACCCTCAGTCTTCTGCTGTCCACAGCAATGGGGTGACAGTCTGACCAATCAGTTAAATCTTTGGTAGTGTTAATACAAGTCTGTCACATCATACAGTGGGAACATCTGACTGATCAAGAGGCAGGGTGAAGGTTGTTAAGACAGCATTTACATTGATAAAGATATCGATCATAACATGAACATTTTGAAGATTCACACTTCTCTTGTTATAAAAGATTCCATCTTGTAAAGAAAATCTACTGGTCCACATTCTTGAACATTTCTTGTTTCATACAAAATCCATACTCCTCTTTACTTGATAAATTCATGCAACCTTCCTTATGTCTTTGAATCTGACTGGCTTGCATTCATTATGTTATGTTTGGCAACACATCTGTATTGTTTTGTTCATCACAGAGATGTCTGAACCAGCTGCTGGCATACCCAGAAATCGGAAGCTTCAAGAATATGTTCAGTGGGCAACAGAACTGAAGGAGAAAATCAAAGAAAAAGAAATTGCTGATATTGCAAGAGAAACAAATATTCATATCAGATCATCAATCATCATATTGGACTATTTGGTGGTAGGTCACTGTATTGTACCTGGGTTGCATTAATGGTTATATGTTTCTGTGAAGTGATTAACATGCTATTTGAAAATCAGTGTGATTTAGAGAACATAAAACACATAAATGAAGCTTTTAACAATATGTTTATCAAGGTCTCATATGCTGACAAAATTAATCCAAGATCATAAGAAAGCCTCTTATTCAGAGAAGCAGGTACATAGGCCTGTAGGTATCCTAATTTCAAAGATGTGATGGCCTTTGTTTATTCTAACCAGCATATTCTTATGCTGAGTGTATAAACCACATACATCTGTTTCTATCTTTTACTGAAACTACTATTGATCTTTACTCAAAATTAAATCACGGCTGCCCAGTTTTCTCTTCAAGGCGGATCACTTAGTTGGACTCCAGAGGTGAGCGCTCAGTGCGGTGACAAGGGAAGGGAACAAAATCCATAGAAGATATGAACAGGAAGAAAGGAAAAAGAAAAACAAAAACAGAAAAGTCATGGAGAGAGGGCTGTTTTGAGGCTGAAAGCTGAAAACAAAAACAAAAATCCCCATGTTAATAATTTTATTCTTTATAAAATATTAACCGATTTTTCTCAAAACCCCGATTATTTAGCCATTATTTCCTATTTGTTTTTTTTATTTTTGGGCCAATTCTAATAAAATGGCATACATCACTTCACAACAAATCCAAAAATGTGCAAATGGGCAACCTATTCTTATGTAAATTCTGGAGAAAAATTAAGTTTTTGTTATGACAAGGGTGAAATGTGGAATTTCATGACATGACATCTTTTAATTCTTTTTTTAAATCATGTTTTTCACATGGAGAGTTAGAATTAATATATTTTTTAAGCAATATGGCAAACATCTTGATCAAGTTTCATCACGTTCCATTTATATTTGGAGGAGGAGATAGATGTCAAAGATAGCCATTTCAAAGTAGCCAAAATCTAGGAAGGCAGGGTTGCCATGGAACTGTTTGAGCCAGTCATTTTTTTCCTTTTTTTTTTTTTCCCACTGTTTTCTTTCAATTTTAGCATGCTGAATTTGATAGAAACTTACATTTGTCCAACTATAATAAATTGTCAAAATCACCTCCAGAATGCCCCACCCCCCCCCCACCACCACCACCACCACCACTCCCTTACTCTTTAACTTTTGGCCTCCGGCATTTTGCAAAGATCGCATTTTACATCGCGGCTGGTTGAAAAGATGCATCTTCAGATGGAATGCAAAATCGATAGCATAAGTTCAACGGCCATTAATTTTCTTCTTGCAAGAGAACCCAATCAGTCCTGTTCAAGAGGGCTTTCCCTGATGCAAGATCCGTCTCAATAGCTTCTCGTATATAACCAAGCACAGATCTTCCATCCGATAGTAATGTCGAATCCATATAAATACTATGAAAGAGTTAAAGTGGTAGAAAAGAGCTGACTTGATCGCAACTTTTTTTTTTTTTTTTTATTACTGATAAAGATCTACCGTCGTGCAGTTTTGCATCACTACAGAAATATGGAGGATCGAAACCGGGGATGAATTTGTGTGGCCTGAAAAACAAAAATGATACATATTTTTTTTTTTTTTTTTAATTTTTAAGTAATGAACATTTTCAGATGGATCAAATCTCAGGAGAAAATGGGTTGGGGACTCTTTCACAATTTCCTTGTGGTCACATGGTGGTAGAGGCCCCCTGCTCCTTTGTTTACATCATGGAATACACTGCTGTGAAAAGTTTGGCAACTTACACTGAGAAGACTCGTGATCTCATGCCTTTTCCCTCACAGTGCGAGTTCAGCCAGCATGTGACCGGAATCTCTCTCCATGTGAAGATTCTGTAAGAGTCCATGCTAAGAGTGACTTACCGATTTCGTTGTTATACAAACTTTAAAGGTATTTCATGCCGCACATTCTGTTATCGTTGGGGCTGGCGATGTGGTGGAGCTGGTGTTGAAACAATTCTTGTGGGACAAAGGCTCCATGTAAAGGTGTCGTGGATGAATGAGCGAATAGACCTGTGGAAGAAAAGCCTTGCATTAAAGGGGGAAAAGCCAGTCTTTCACATTCATGAACTGAAGTTCGGCTTTGATTTTGTTACAAACAATAACTACAAATGGTGTCAGATACAGGGATTATTAACACTCCATGAGCTCAGTTCTCTGTTGTCCTATCTCCCTTTTTCACTTTTTGAGAAAATTGAGTTACGTTTAGCAATTGTTTGTGTATATAGGAGATAGGACAAAATGATTTTTAAAATATACCTGTTTGGCCAAGTATTAGGTGAAATGATTGCAGTATATAGTAGGTTTACTATCTCCTTTTTACATGACATATATATCTCCAAATCACCCAAAATGGAGATAGGACAACAAAGAACTGAGCTTACGATTTGTCTTTTATCAAATTTTGTCGATCTCTCCAGCCCAATGGCTGCTCAAGTTATAAACTCCGTGATGGTCGTAAACTCAAAAATACACTTAGCAGTATGAATTCATTGATGTTCACCCTGAAACACTTGGTGGCTTTCGTGTGATTCTAATCATTTCGAAACTGTCAAGTACCAGTACTCATGCAAATCGTTCTAAAGATTTCAAAAAATAAACTGAGCTCCGTGAACAAGGACCCAGGATCATGTTACGCCAATGTTGCAATATTCCAAAGTGCAATTTCAAGGAATGGAAGAGGAATTGAATATACTGCAATATTTATGGCAAAGTAATCGTCGTAGGCCTCTAAGGCGTGTTCAATATCCTCATGGAACACATGTGTAGCACGACGTCCACAAACAGTCACCTTAATCAGCCTTTTTTTCCTTCTTTAGGTACAAGGTGTGAACTTACATAAACTCCAAATATCAAAGAATGCTGCTCTAAATTAGATCAACAATATTAAAGAGACTTCGAACACAAAAAAAAAAGCGCTGAAATTACGTTGTGAACACAGCCACAACATCGCTTGTCTTTACAGTCAAGATGTATCGAAGGGTGTTCGGCCTGTTCTTTTGCCTGCTTGACATTAACATTACAATGGGCTACACAAAAATGGCCCAAGCTGTGTGAATTGTTCTCAGCGCAGTGTGTCTATCACTAGACAGCACAATGTTGAGCAAAATAATAAAGCGTTAACTACGAAAAAAGATTCAAAACAAGTCGAATTGCTTGACCACATGCTAGGCAGGTTTTCTAATGATCTTATTGATATTAACTCACCCCTTTATCCCCAGAGGTGAAACCGAAGACTTGACCAAGTCATGTCACATTTCATGACTGAAAACATCTGCTCAAGATTTGTTGTACGGTTTGAAGAGTGCAATGTCAGGTCTGCCTGCCTCCAATTAACACAAATAGTAGATAGCCCGAGATGTTTGCTACACAATACGCCTTGAGATACAAGAAAAAGATCAGCAATCCAGGCTGTAAGTTCTGCCCTTTGCTGAGTCCTCTTACCTGTAACTGAAAAACAAATGGTGCGTGCAGTTAACGCCAGTCCGGGGCCAGTCACAAGACGGCGGGAGTTTTGCTCACACGATTTGTTACATGCTCTGCACATAACTCGTGACAATGATCAACATTGAGGCATGTTCACCCCATGTAAACAAATCCACGTGAATGTTTTAAGCCTTTCAATCCTAAGAAAGCAGGCCGCGAGCTCAGTTCTTTGTTGTCCTATCTCCCATTTTGGGTGATTTGGAGATAATTATATCGTTCACGATACCGGTATGTTGAAATCGCCCATCCATCAAATCAATTTCAAAGACCAAGTTAACTAAAGTTTTATAAGCGTCTCTTGCGGCAGCTGTAATGAAAGAAATATCTATCATTTCAGTCTGGATTTAGATAGAAATTCGCAATAGATTTTTGGTAGACCAATTTTTGTTGATCTCTAGAATTTGGTCTCTTGGCACATGGCCGATTTCATCAACATGATAACCATATGTCATGTGAAAAAGGAATAGTAAATCTACCATATAATGTAGTCATTTCACCCATCACTTGCTCAAACAGGTATATTTTGAAAATCATTTTGTCCTATCTCCAATGTACAAATTCAGTTAATTACAAAGCAATTTTCTCAAAATATGAAAAATGGAGATAGGGCAACAGAACTGAGCTCACGAGGTTATACCAGTTTAGAGGCTGCCTGTTTCTGCTGAGAATTTGTGGGTAGAAATTTGGAATTTGGAAATTTTGCAGGAACAGCGGCACTCAGCCTACTCTTCATCGATTTTGAACTGCCAAGTGTTCTTTAACGTGCCCAACGTACACATGGGAAGTACAAAATATATTCGTCCTTATCCAAGAAGGCTAGATGTCAGGCTCCTCTACCGAAAGGAAGCCAAGCGACCGTTGAGTCACTAAAAATGTAAATATTTTATCTTGTGTCCTTCCACCCCCTATGGAGGACCCGTGAGCCGATCCCGGTCACAACCTCATCGACGTGAGCTGTTTTCAACTTGAAGCAGACGCTAAACCACAGGCGGGGTGGTGTGGGGGGGGGGAGGGGGGGGGGGGGGGGGGGGGGGGGGGGGGGGGGGGGG
>JBCAUA010003204.1:0-13502 GCA_038406235.1 Peronia verruculata | reverse complement strand
GTGTCTCATTTTTGCCAAGTTATGATTTGTATGAATAAAATTTAGTTGAGGTCAACAATTTGGCCTCTTCTTATTGATTTTTTAAACGGCGTTTTAAATCTGGTGATGTAAACAGCCAGCCTTCAATGCCTACCGCGGGTGTTCGGCCTGGTATAGGGACGCCTAGCTATAGATACATTGCTAACGAGTTCAAACTTTGATGTGATAAATTACTCTCTTTGCCGTTAATCTCACAGGTGAGTGGTGAATGTGAGGTTCTACAGATTAACAAGAAATTTTTCATGAAACATTGTGACGATGCCATCTACAGTCTGATCAGATTGAAGGTAACGCTAAAGTAAATAATAATAATGATAATGATAATAATAAATAGATAAGATGTTTCAGCCTGTCCTCCTTCTTTTGTCTTGATCCTATCAAATGACTGTAAAGAAAAGGATTTTCCATTGTACAAAAAGAGGTCTTTCTTTTTTTTTTTTTTTAATGGAAAAAGAAAGTTATATTAACTTCAAGTGATGCCCTTAATAAGCGTGATGAAATCAATTTCTCTTGAGTGAACCTCAATACAAAGTAATGTGAACAGTTACCATGACTGTCGAGAAAGATGATGCCTAGCAAGTGGTAGCTGAATTTTAAAGTGACACAATAAGCCATTTGGACCGTCAACCAGAGTACTCTCCTTTGTGAAGTACAAGATGTATAACATAACCGTTGTAGAGAAGGAGGAAATCACTTTTTCACTTGTTATATGGAACATCAGTAATGGAACATTCTGAAAAATTTACTATATCATTTAAAGATGTTTTTCCCCGTTGTGATATTTTTTTTTTTCATGATTTTATGTTTTTTGTTTTGTTTTGTGTTTTCTGTTACTTTGTTGTTTTTGCAACACGTTTCAAATAACGAGAAACAAAAAGATTTTTTTTTCTTTCTTTGCAATGCTGATCCTACACCTCTTGTACTTGCCAAAGGGAAGCAACCTAGCTGGCTGGAAAAAAAAAAATAACGGCTCATTAATAAGGACGAGCACTATCTTGCATATAAATATCATCCCTACAAAATTGCTCAGTGGTATTGCATCTTCCTCGGTGATTACACATTCCGGTTTCTATTTTAGTCGTTATCTTGGCACGCATAGGCCAACAGACATTTCTCTCTATGTAATCTCATCCCTCTTGTTCCATTTGTTAAGGTTTTCACGTTATAATTGCAGAACAGTGTGTGCCCTGCCAAGATAACCAATACGTCAGGAAGTTGGAAGGTTTACATAAACGGTAACTGTAATACGTACCCTGCAAAAGAAATTTCCCTGTATTTTCTCTCTGACTTACAGTGTCACATTATTATTTCTATTGGTTTGTTATTACATGTATATTGTGATGGTTTTCTTTTCATACTACATGTTTACGTACTGCACCTTGTTTGAAAAGACCCAACCTACTCACTCGGTATTTCCCCAGGCCAAGCAGTTCCCAAGCCAGGAAGATCTGATCGACAGACTGGATGTCAACATGCAGTGGGAAGAATACAAACAAAAGACGCTGAAAGAATTTTTGCAGAAATGTCGCAGATTTGAGAGATGACCTGGCAGAAACAACAATATTATCTATTCTCTATCTTCTTACTGATCTGCGATAAAAGGCATGACTGAACCAATTCAAAGCTTTTAAAGTCGAATGAGAGTATGAACCAAATTTTAAAGTATAGGCAAGAACACTGTGTTATGGTAAAAGTAGGAATCAAAAAAGTAAAAGTTATTCGAAAAGATGTAACAAGGATAACATGAAATGTGGAGATTTCTTGAAATGAAAATAATCACACTGTGAATTCTATTGAGAAACAGTCATCAAGCTATCATTTTCAACAGAATAAAAGATGTAAAGAAATCATAAGGCTAAAATTCAAACTGGCACGAAGTTATCAAGAGAATTTTAATCAGGAAATTAGGCATTAGTAAAGAGCGTGAGTGTCTGAAAGGAGTACAGTGGGGTGACGGGAAGGGGAGGGAGGGGGGAGTGACTGAGTGACACAGTGATGGAAAGAATTGGGATTTGTAGTCATACAGAGATTTGTTGAGATAACCTTTCATTGGCTGCTCTCAAGGAGGAGAAACGTTTCTTGCCAAATCTGGTGCAGAATGACAGATAACATACGTCCTGTGCGTGTTGTTGATAATAACTTTTGTAAAAGGCCTATTACATTGTGAATGTTGTCTTGATTACGTTCTTGGAATATCCCATTCATTTATGAATAGATGAAGTTATGCGGTCTTTTTGTCTGCGTATTTCCACAAGTTGTGAAAAGCCAGTGTTGAGCCGACTATTGGCCATAATGTTGTTTGTGAGATTCTTGTTCGATTCCGCTTTCTGTTTTGAAAATATTTATTTACTTTGACAGATTGTGAATGGGACCACATATATACAGGATGTGAAGGTTCTCCATATCAATTATCTGTCTCAACCTAATATATTACTATGAGCTGTTACTTCGTGCATACCTCACCATTTTTTTTTTTCCATAATCTGACAGTGACAGTCGAGAGGAAGGTTCATTTTCAAAAACAGAATGTATATACAGATATATACTGAAGCCATCTTGAATTGATATCACCAGTATTGATCACAGAGATGCCTTTTTTGTTGGAAATTGTATACATACAAATGAAATAATGCTGTGGATATTTGCTCTTGTTGTCTTAGTTCATAATGTCTCAAAAATCATGAGTATTTTTGTCTATTTCACCCACCAGCAAGGCTTGCCATATAAAAGATTGCAAGATCATTGATTGTAAAGAGTGAGACATCATTAGAACAGAAAAGAGCTTGCATAAATTATAATGGCTGACTAGTAAACGTTTTGCTCCATTGCTTCCTATATTATCAAAATCTCTTTTTCTTTTTTTTTGGTAGGCTGCATGCTATGAGTGCACAAAAGGAGTAGAAATGCAAGCTAAACGAAATAATCAAATTTAGATTAGAAGAAAACTGGAGCTTTTAATGATATTGTGGGCATTGCGTTAATATTGATGAAACTAGATTTCAGATATATATTTCTAATACCTGTGTATTCAAGACCTTCATTTAGGCAGTACAAAACTGGCAATATGCCAGTAAACAACACTGAAAAAAAAAAGAAAAATCGACATAGTAAAATGCATTTTCTCTCTTCATGAGTTCTTTATATGTCTTGCGCCCAGGGCAAATGAGTCAGAAGTCGCTCCAGGCGAATGCATGTTAAGGCTCTTTTAAACTATTTTCCGATTCAGATACCAAATTTTTCTTTACAGGTTAGAAAGTGTTGAATTTTTGTTTTGTGGAAAAGAAATAAAAAATTTTGGTTTCTCATTTAGAAAATAGTTAAAAATGGTCGTAACTTGAAATATCTCCGATGGACTTCCGACTCATTTGCCCTGGGCGCGAGACATATATGTTTTTCTGGCTGTGAAATCTGCTTCTTTTTCTTTTTTTTAAAATCTCTTTAACAAAATTATCCTTTATTGTTCTTTTACACTGAACCCATTTCAAAAACGAAAAAAAAGGTTGAAATGGTAATTTTGTTGACATTTTGTTCGTGTTGTGAGTGTATACTATCATTGTCATCTTGCTTCGTTATTCTCCACACATTTTAGTCATTGCTTGAAATTTCTGCCTTTGAATTTTATGACGTACATGTACCAGTTCAACATAAGCCTTTATACAGTGATGAAAATACACACATGAATATTATTTTAACATGATGGCTGTGCTATGAAATGAGTAGAAAATCTCATCATCTTACAAACAGAAAAAAATAAAAGAGAATAAAAAGGAAGTCAAATTGTCGAATTGGTTTAGTTTCTTGATTATAATACACCTCCATCTTGATATTGATCCATCAGTTTATTCATCTGTCTATCCATTCATTTGTTCAACCATCTGTTCATCAATCCATCCATAACCTTCTACTAATTACTTTCTGTACAGTTATCTATGTGTCCTTTCCTACAGCTTTTGGTTCTTATTTTTTTTTTATTGTGGTCATTTTACATAATAGTCAGTTGTACATATATTATGTTACATTGTAGTGCAGATAAAATTCCAGGTAAAATCACTGAAATGAAAAAAAAACAAAAAGTGATATGGAGATAAATCCATCCTGAAGGTTTTATTCTTTTATTTTTTTTTGCCTTCTTTATTCCAATATTCCATGCAACATTCACACAAAGAGATGTCAATAGTTGCATCCAGTACATTATTGTTTATAATACTTACATTAAATGAAAAGCAGATTATAAGTAAGGTGAGTAAAAAGATAAAAAATGTCTTTCACAAGAGCAAATGAGTTGGAAGTCAGGCCGGGTGATTTCAAGCTAGGGAAGTTCCAACTGTTTTAAGACTCACGTACCAAATTTATTTCTTTTTCATTTTCACAAAACAAAAGCTTCACTTTTTTTTTTACCTGAAAAAAATAAAAATGTAGGTATAAATGTTGGTACCCGAGTCAGAAAATTGTTAAAAATGGCCGTAACACGACAGCGCCCGGCACAACTTCCCACTCATTTTCTCTGAGCGTCAGATAGATAGATGTTATATATTGTGCATAGAAAAAAAAAAAAACATGCCCAGGACCAGAAGGTCAGGAATGCCCAGTAACTGTAAAATCTGAGGGTCAGATAACAACAGAAGTAAATGTCAATGGTGTATGAAAGACAAAAAAACAAAACAGAATCGTAGCCCGATAATGAGCAAAGCAAATCGCATGGCAGAGACTATAGCAGTAAGTGATGACAATGTAATAACAAGCATCACCAGTCATCAGAATCATGTAGTTGAGCACTACAAAATAAAATTGATAATGATAACGATTATTAAATTTCAGTAAAGGTAAAGATAACATGAATTCGTTTGTTCTCAAAAAGGAAAATTTCTCTCTCACAGCTGATGAACCTTACTATAAATTGCCCCACAGCCAGTCAAAATGAGACTTATGTCGATTTTTCACCATATGGGGTTTGGTATCATGTGAAAGCTTATTTCATACCCTTTCACTACTTTCAGGTGGTGACAAAAGTTCTGAGCTAGCTTTATTCCAGCCTGAGATACTGCAATTTAAAGAAACAAGGAGGGACCCCCATCAGTGACCGAAATTCTGAGAAAATGGAGTTTAAATGAACAGTTGTTTGCATAAATCTACATACGTGCCTCACCAAGACCCGATTTTAATGCAGAAATAATTATAAATCAAGGGTAGGACTAATACTGCCTTGTTCAGAAATGGCTGCACTTTCGAATTCTCTAATAAAAAAAGATTTGTTGTCTGACCCCACTCATCACCTCAAAGCCCAATTTCTCCATTTTAGCCCAGCAACTTACGTCTCATTTTGAGTGGCTGCGACACAATTTCTTTATTTCCGAAAACAAAAATTACAATGCAAATCATTGGAGGATACATCATCAAAGAAAGAATGTATCACCAGCCAGCTGTTGGTTCCCATGCTGAGGGTGATTCATGACTTATGAAGTCAAGACTTGCAAACATTCAAGAACAACAGACTCATAATATGTGCCATAGATAAAAATCTTCACTAATACTGTTATTAACTAATCCTTATGTACAAAAGCATTTTGCTTTTACACAATTCACAGCAACCCACAGATAATGTGTTTCACATTAAGATGTCTTAACCTTTTTAGTGTCCTTAGATTCTGCTAGAATCAAGACAGGTAAGATGAAATTTATATAATTTTAAAAAAGGTGACACAAAAATAAAAAACTCTCATTCTATGCCAGAATGTGATGCAAATACAGAAAACTAATATTTCAAGCTGGAAAGTGACATAAAAATAGAAAACTAACATTTCAAGCCAAAATGTGAAACAAAAAATAGAAATCTAAACTTTCAAGCCAGAATGTGACACACAAAAAAAGAAAACTAATATTTCAAGCCATAATTGGTCACAAAACTAGAAAACTAACATTTCAAACCACAGTAGGTCACAAAAAATAGTCCCCCTTATAGTAACAAAAATGTATTTAAATTTAAATGACTTATTTGTCCAAAATATAAAGATCAATTGTTGGAACAGGCTGGCCTCTTAACACCTTAAAAGTCAATGTTAATTTTGTGGATTTCAACATCGTTCTGAACTTGGACATCTTTGGTTCATTCTCTTGCTGCATCTATACAAACTGGAAGAGGGTTAACTGTGAAATGAAAAATCTTGTTAAAGAAGTATGTTCATCACCCTGTGCGATTTCTTATCTACATGATATCACAATAGTCAATGGCACTAGGTGACTGGAGACGACTGTTAGATGAGGCGATTGATGTATCTTTCAACTGTGTGTGGCATCTCTTCCACCTGCTCCCCGTAGTAATCAATCACCTGCCAAAGTACACAGAAACACTGGATTACAACTATGCTGTATACAAAATATTTCATTTTAAATATGTTTTTATACACAAATTTTCACTAACACAACAAATGGTTTCTTACAAATGATCAATTTTCATTTTACTCAGTCTGTATTCTTTCATTAGCTCTATCACCTGAAAAATATGTAGAAACATTGAACTATGCACTAGTACATTATTAACTATGAATTTCATTAGCGAGAGAACAAAAAATAAGTCACTGTCCTTTATGCTTGGAATACATGACCTGAATTGATGAACACAATTTTTTTTATGTTCCATTGACTCTGGCTTTAGATGACTGATGAATTTTAACCAGTCCACTATTTCCAATAAGTAAACCACCTGTTTCCATTAAATAAAAATAATAATTAGAGTTCTTTAACCTTGGTCAATTGTAACTGACATATAAAATTTCAACTGATGTATTCCTAGAATGTTAACATAAATTTGCACATTTCCACAACAATATAAAGATGATGCTTACTAAGTCTAACCCCAGTAACTATCAAAAGTTCCCTCATGACAAAATATCCCGATATATTATTATAATGGCAGTTCTTCAAGGAGAAAAAAAAGTGAATCGTATCATAGTTACATTGTGACAGGTCTTTGCAATATGGAAAACATGGTTGATGATAATGAAGATGATGACAGAGATCTCAGAATTAGACACCAAGGTCAAATATAAATAGAATAAGACAAGGAACCTCAAAAGATTAGGACATTTCATGTGGATGCCTTCTATTCAATCACTCATAACAGCATTATGATCACACAAGTATCAGGCCAGAAAGTCAGTGGAAGACCAAAACAACACTGGAGTGACTCGGTGACAATAAAACTCATAACTCATAACATTTCCCTACTCCAGCCTACCCGCCTCGTAATTTACACAGGACTGCATCTCCCCTCAACACCTAACGATACCAGTAAACAGAAAAACTCAAACCAAAACTGAAGACAAGAGAGAATATTACATTACCTTCACTGAACCTTGTGTTATGGCCACAATCTCTTGCAGCCTGTCATCCTCCACGTAGTCACTGTATTTCAGGTGTAAAAGTCGCAGCTCTGTGCAGTAGACAGTGGATCTCTGGGGCAAGCAGGGCAGCTCTGATACCTGAGAGGTAAATGCAGGATTATTCAGACTTTTAAAAAAAAATTCCACACAGACTGAAACATGTAATATTATCTGACAGGCAAAGACATGAGTTACCAGGCTTTACAAAAACAATTACTTGGAAGTGAATTTTACAATGTTTCATAACTTTCTGTGGCCAAAATCAACAATTTCCATGGTAAGTTTTCAATGGTTTACACACCAAATGAAATTCAGAAACATGGTGCTAAGTAATCATGAAATCAAGGCAAGGCTATTTTCCATGGATGTCATTTGACGTCATTCAACAACAACCAACTTTTCAACAGATCTCTTCCATTGACAGGCATAGAACATGAAATAAAGTTTGGCCAACCAAACTGCCTCCACAAATTTCTGATAAAAAATGATTTGTGGAGGATCTTATCAGCCTTGTAGCTAGTTTCTTTTCTTTTTGTTTAAGAGCAAGTGATGGGGCACCAATTTTTTATTTACTTTTATTGAAACCATTGGAATAAGATCAAATGTAACATATTATTGCAAATTTAATTATTTGTCAAGTTTTGTTCTTGTTTTTTCTTTTTCACTATTATTGTCAGTTACATAACATCAATCATTCAATAACTTTTGGTCAAATCATGAATAAACAAGTTTAGATGGGATATATGTGGCAAACTACCTATGATTCTATATTTCATGCTCGGGAAATTACTGCACCATGAGTTTTGAACATATACACTGCTCATGTCATCAGTATATCCTGTCTGCCACTCAGCCACTTCCATCTTCACCTCTAGAAACTGAACACCTACCTTAACAAACAGATCATAAACAGGATGATCCTCACTGCACTCACTCACTAGTCTTTCAAGGTATTTCTGGAGCTGATCTGGAACTAAAATAAAACAGCAGAACATCTCTATGATAGATATCAAATCTTCTTCACAACTTAAGACTCATCCACAATGCCAGTCTTTACCAGTCTAAAACTGTTAGTATAGCACAGGTCAACCAATTAATATTGCACATTCACTGCCTAAAGATTTATTCAGTTCTGCTCTACAGGAATTTAGCATACAGTTTTTGTTACCCAGATGGTTGAAATAGTCCTAATGGTCAATTGCTACCAGGTAGTATAAAAATTGCAATTAAATGTTCTATGGGACTTGAACAAACCCTGTTTCACCCTGACTCTTACCTCTAGCATTAATCCTAACTCTTAATCTAACTCTAATTGTAACCATAATGAAGTCACTTGGCCTGATGTGAAACTTTTGCCTTCTGGTGTCTAGAATCTAGTTGTAGAATCTATAAGGTCTAATTCAATGTCCTGAATAAAATCAAATGATGCAATTGGATTTTGTTGAAAACAAAAAGCTGGATGCAATAGACTACTGAGTGTATTGTGACCATTTGATTGCATTAGTCAGTGAAATAAATCTACGAAATTTATTGCCGCATACACTTAAGTATATTTCAAAGAATTAACAGCAAAAAGGAGCAAAATATAACAGTCATGATAATGAAGTGGTAAAACAACCAAAAGTGTCAAAAACTCTTACCTACCTGTTACCATAAAACTGTGAGACTAATGACTAATATGAACACTAAGATTATTCATAATTTTACAAACTAACAAGGTTGATAAAAATACAATAACTGAACAACATACAGCAAGGGAAAGCTTATGATGAGGGGTGAAAAACAAGGAGAATAATTCTGATGGCATGGAAATCCATGATCTGGTAACACAATGAGTAGACAGGTAATAAAAATAACAAACAGTTGGAATAGAATAACATATGACTGACAGACCAAGGAAGGATAAGGAAATTTAAGCCATAACAGGAGAGAACAGGAAGAGACAGGATAAGAAAAGAAAAGACAAAACTGAATAAGAGAAGATGGACAGACAGAATAAGACATGAACAAGACAAGGAAAAATTAAAAAAAAGGCTAAGACAAATCAACAGAAGATAACACTAGACATGACAAAAAAAAAAGGAAGAGAGAAAATGAGAGAAGTTTCCTTACCAGCTACTATTCCGACAAATGGTGCCGATGTGATCTGTTTCAGACCTTCCAGGTTTGCTACCTTGAGTTGTGGACAGTTGGTCATTAAGGCACAGATGGACTTGTCGGTCAAATCTGAAAGGTGAAAGACAAAATGGTTTTAAAGTGGTCAATACATATCTACTGGAGCCAATCCAGTGAGGCCAGCTGAGGGACATTGATTGCCCAATAGTGACAATATTTAACAGTTTCATATCAATAAATACCCATTTATGCCCCCCTATATTGTTTATTTATTTTTCCTTTAAGCCAATATGACATCCTCAACCTGGGTATTTTGTGCAAAGAAAATGCATAGACTAGTGATGGATTTTGGAAACAAACTGACCTGAATCTAGGTGACAAAAAATGATTTTAAAACAGCCAGCAGATGTTTTGTTTGTATTATTCTGCTATCTATGCTTGAAGAGGCTTCCAGTAAGATCAAGGCTAAAGCATACAATTCACTCCAGCAAAGATAAGAAACTCTATATCCTGACAGACAATATGTTCTCAGTC
This sequence comes from Peronia verruculata, assembly GCA_038406235.1. Classification (NCBI taxonomy): domain Eukaryota; kingdom Metazoa; phylum Mollusca; class Gastropoda; order Systellommatophora; family Onchidiidae; genus Peronia; species Peronia verruculata. The sequence goes on along the minus strand of JBCAUA010003204.1, from coordinate 3,435 downwards.
TGTCAGAGGCTATCTTAGTCGCCAATTTATTTCCAGGATGCACACAGAACATTTCAATCCTTATCAATGTATATTTTATAAAGTATAATAAAAAAGAGAAAATGGCAAATCATCAGTATCACAAAAACCAAAAAGACACTTACCTTCCCAAGTCCATTTCGTCCTTGAAACTTATCCTACAATTCCAAGACAATATTTGTCTCGTGGCCAATCAAAATGGGCTAGAACTGAGAAATTGGGCTTTGAATGTGATGGGGTGGTCAGACATCGAATTTTTTTTTATTCCAGAAATCGACAGTGCATTCATTTCTAAACAAGACAATGTTGGTCTTACCCTGGATTTAAAAATATTTCTTCATTAAAATTGGGTTTCAGTGAAGTAGTTATGTAGGTTTATGAGTTCGACCATTTATTTAAATTCAATTTTCTTTCTTGAATTTCAGTCATTGCTGGAGGGTCCCCCCCTTGTCTCTTTATACTGCAATCTTTCTGGCTAGAATAAAGACAGCTCAAAACTTTTTTCACCATCTGAAAGGGTATAAAATTAGCTTCTACATGATACAAAAAATCCCATATGAGATGCGACACGATGAAATCAGGTTCTCATCAAATTTTGAGGATATGGAGTAATTGGTATCACTGTGAAGATTATTAATTTCCCTCTGTGTGTGTGAACAAATGTTTTGTTTACCTTAAGTAGGAGCCGAGATATGAGCAAATAAAGACGATGGGGGTGACCTACTGCTGCACATGAATTTGTCGAGAAAATGGCCGACAAGTTTTGTAAATCCTTATTTATCCCTAGTAGGCCATGCCACTAAATTACAGTTTATGGGCTTTTACTCAATTCATTTCAGCAAATTGAACTCTGAAATACATTTTTAGAGTGATATAGATGGGTTCTGTGAAGAAAAAAAAAAAATGAGCTGAAAATTCATTCACTGTTGAAAGCACGTGATTTCTCCGGTCGGCTCAGTTTGACGAGCGCCTGATTTCATCTTGATGCATCTCATATAGTGAAAAATCTACACACATCTCATTTTGATTGGCTGCGAGACATTTGCAGGCTTTCACTTTTCTTGCACATAGATTGTTACCATAGCAAACTCTAAGTTACTCTTTTTGCCCCTCCTGTTTAAAATGCTCCAGTGTTATTGCCCCATCAGCAAAATGTGTTCCAAGCACCTCACAACAAATTTCTGACATCAGTGACAGTGAGCTACTTACGAGTGTTCCACCCCAGGTCAATTTTCTCCAACAGTGGCATGTTCTCCGACAGCATAATCACTTCGTCATCATGGACAACATCTGAGAGGTGGACATAAATGGACATTATGAATGGCAAATGTTGTGCTGACCATCCTTTAACTTTGACCAATATCATGATTACAATGTGGAACATCTTCCACATATTGCAAATACATGTATAGTAATTGTGCTATAACACTGAAATTCCCAGTTAATACATTGATCATGAACGACTGCTCCTCTGACCAAGACTGCTGATTCTGCAGAAATATTAACAAATGATATAATTACTGTTCTACAGAAGAAAGTCGGATGTGAATAATTAATAAGTTAAAGAAACTGAGCGTTTAATAATCAAATATCTGTAGTAAAGCCCAAAGTCCACCGTGGGTGTCAATTTTTTCATGGTGTGATCATTCGAGTCAAAAGTAAAAATTCTGACCATATGTCTGGTTTTCCTAGTGCCCCACACATAAGACATCTTAATGTCTCTCATAGTACTGTGTAATCTTTGCCAAGCAGAGACAACATTATGTCAATTTCTTTATGACAGCATAAAATACTAACTTTTAGGTATACAGTGCATCATCTTTGTTTTCACAATTTGGTGCACACCAACAAAACCAACCATTTTTATGGAACTTCTTCAAAAATGAGAGTGTGGGTCAGACAAATGTAAATCATTTACGAAAAAACCCTTGCCTGATCAGCTGCCTACCACTTACTCATATTACTGGCAACACTAAGTTCTGTGATGAGATGGCAGCCATCAGCTAACAGCTTCAGTGTGGTTGACGTCATACCAATACACTCCCGCAGCATCAGCCGCTCTAGGGAACGACAAGTGTCTACCACATTGTTTAATCCATCATCATCATCCATATCCTCACACCAGGACAGATCCAGCTCTTTCAACTGTACCAAAGGGGAATGAACAACATTGATCTCTGTCACATTGTAGGACAAGACATTTTATGTCACACTGCAGAACAAGGCATTTTATTTCATCCAAGCTACATGACAATAAAAAGTGTGTGCCAATAATTCTCTCAATTTTGTTTTTAAAAGTTACATTTGTTGTGGTGGCAGTATTTGGTTTTTCTTTGATGTTGGCAATAATGCACTGGCTGATGAAAGAGGAATCATCAATGATCCTCCAAGATTCACTTTTTGTAAAGGAAGTATTGAGTTTGTTTCTGAAGCAAACAACTTATTTATACTGTCTACACATTTTTGTTTTTCTGAAATTTATTACCTATTCCTTCTAGTCTTCAGTACAGTGTAAAACTGTAAAACTGCACAGGCATACTTCTATCTAATACATCTTGGGGGATTACCGAGTTTCAAATACAAAGAATAAAGCAACTTCACATTTCGATCTTAAACTCAGTTCTAAACCTTTCCTAATTTCCAATACAAAAATGAGAAACTGCCTCCTCATTTTGACATTGGTCTGACTTATGCCACAATCACAGACCAGTGACAATATGTATATCACTCTATTAAAATCCCTTTCAAGTTCTTACCTGTGAGGCAACAGGCCTGGTTGCAATAGAGTTCAAGGCAATGCTGGTGATCTGTGTCTCTGCCAACAGCAGGCGAGAAAAAGGATGGGCGTACACCAACATCAAAATCCCAGAGTCATCCACAAAGGCAACACCTGAGACAGGAAGTAGCTATTTCAAAACCAGAACATGGTATGACTTCTATGCTTCCTCGGATAGTTACTCCTAGAAAGATTTACAGATTTACAAGATTTTTATTATTCTAATCAGTAAATACAGTCAGTGTAAAGAATATCCTGAACTGTCCCAACAACATTTTGCAGTCTTCAGTCTATTTAGGTTTAGAATGTATGTAATTAAGTATACATTAATAGCTTATAGACAGGTGTCTGCATTAAATCCACAGTAAATGTGTGATGACACACTGAAATTAGTTTAACCCTTTCGTGTTCAACCCGGCCAAACCCGGCCGACAGTTTCTCTGCCTCAGGTCTAACCCGGCCAAACCCGACCGCTGGTCCTATAGCCTTCATTTGTTTAACCCGGCCTAACCCGGCCGGTCATAATCCTCTGTACTTATCATCAACATTACATCACAAAGAGCGTGTTCCCGTCCTATATTTAGTTTCTTTGTTATCCAGCGACCATATGGGATATACCTGCATGGTTTCGCGTAGGTTTT
>JBCAUA010003193.1:0-13503 GCA_038406235.1 Peronia verruculata | reverse complement strand
GTCATGAAATAAAAGGCAAAATGTTCAGAAATGGCTTCTGTTTCATTATCTATGTCTAACTCAATTTTTGTTTTTTCTGACTTATACCGGATTTTCTCAGGCACGCTCACAATTGCCTATACAATTGGGGGAAAAGATGGTTTTGCCAACTCTTTAATCTGTCCTTATTGATTACAGCAACTGCTGAATTCAACATGTGTCTTGTGAGGATTTCTGCCATTAAATCAGTGGACTTGGGCTAGGGAGTTTACTCACTGGGATTCAGTCAAGGGAAAGAAAGGAATTTTTCTAGAAGGGTGTGTTATCTTATCAGATAACAAATATAGTTACCAATTTGGGACTCATGATATAAGCCCTCCAGAAGACATTAGAGAGAGAGGGCTTCATGTTTCATGGGCCTGTATGGTCACTTCAGTGTTTTCTCAGCCACACTGTAGAGTTGAACATACTGAAGATTTTTTTTTCAATGTGTTTTATGGTCAATAGATTTTTTTTTTTTTTTTAACTTTGTTCTTTTGCCTTATTTTTCTGTCTCCTCCAAAACTTGCCAACATATTTTCACAATATTTGACTCATATTTTTCTTGACATTTTTTCTTAAAAAAAAAACAAAAAAACTGTGACACAGGCTTTTTTATTGTATCTACTTTATTCTTTGAGAAAAGTTTTTTTAAAAAGAATTATAATGCCAGTTTTGTTCAAATTTGATATATGGCATTTTCTATAATGATAAACCAATAGTATATATTCCCATCAATAAAACTCATTTTCCCTCATGTAATTTGTTTTAAATATTAGATGTAGAAATGACACATAAAGATTAGAATGATAGATTTTGAAAAAACAAAGTAAAATCCAGAGAGCAGCCATTTCCATAGCAACCAGACACAAGAGCAAATTTTTAAAGACACATTCTGAATCAGACAAGCATTCATTGACACAGTAAAATGACCTATGGTTAAATGCAAAGAAAAAAGTTTTCAGTGCATAGCCATGAAGAGATTTTCTAGATATTCTCTCTGGGTTCCACACAGATTTTCTCAGATCATCCACTGATGGAAGACTACTGCTATCTGCCACCTGCTGGAAACAACACAAACAGGACCGTCATTGCTTTCAACGACACGGACTGGTTAGCCCATTTGGCCGGGAACAGTTCTCAGTACTTGCTGGCGGAGAACACTACCGGGGACAGCATCTTTGGCAAGCACGGCAAGACTGACTACAGCCACGCCATGGATGAGGTCACCAAACAGCCCAACACTGCCCTGCTGTCTCTCATCCTGGTGTTTGGAACTTTTCTGGTGGCTTATTTTCTCAGGATATTCAGAAACAGCAAGTTCCTGGGCAGAAGTGTGAGTGTCTAATCTCCTGTCTGGCTGAGATCTTTCACTATTCGTGTTGTGTTCTTTTCAGGACTAACCTAATTTTTAACCACTGAAAATCTTATTGTGGACTTCTTCATGTTGTCGCTGCAGGAAGCATACTGTCAAAAATCACCATGTTGCCAAACAGTATATTTAACAGTATATATAACAGTTATGTTAATTGTTGTTATAGATTGTTGTCAGTTTATGCTCCTTGATTCTATTTGTTGAGACAGGAAGTTTTAAAGCATATAAATTTGTTTTGTCTTTTGAAATCTGTTTTTGTAGCATTTTTTTAACTTCATAAGAAAGGCACAGATATCACATCTTTCTCTATAATTATTACTCATTTATTGATGTCCTGTTAGTTCCGTTTGGAATGAGTTTGCAGTGGATTAGAAAGGAGGAAAGCTGAAGTTAAGTAATCTTAAAGGCTGAAATGTTTTTTCTGCCACAGGTGCGGAGAGCTTTAGGAGATTTTGGAGTGCTCATTGCTTTAGTGTGTATGGTGCTTCTCAGTCTTATAATGAAGGAAACTTACGTGCAGGTCAGTTTTGAGCATGTCATATTATATGTAGATGATGATTTGATTATATGTCTCGCGCCCATAGCAAAGGAGTCAGAAGTCGTGCTGAGTAATTTTGAGTTACAGCGGTTTTTAACTATTTTCCGACTGCGATGCCAATTTTTTTTTTTTTTCCACAAAACAAAAATTAGCCTTTTCCAACCTGAAAAAAAAATAAAAAATAAAAAATTCGATATCAGAGTTGGAAAATAGCAAAAAACGGCCACAACTCGCGATTGCCTGGCACGACTTCCAACCCATTTGCCCTGGGCGCAAGACAAATATGAGATATATGTTTAATAGACAATTCCTTCAGGGAGATAATACGATTGTTGAGTTCATGGTTTTCAAACTTATCATAATGAAGATATGGTAACATTGTTAGCATCCCACTAGTTTACCATAAGATATGTATGATACAGCTGGTCGCTTTTGTGATTCCAAGATGATATAATAGTTTTAAGTTGAAGGGTTAAAATTAGACATTTTTTAAAAATTAATTAATTCTATAAATAGTTTCTATTAAAAAACACAAAATTAACATTGAAAGCAGTTTTGGTGGGTGTTGTTCTCATTTTTTTTGTTTTTTTCGTTTTCGAGAAATTAGGTATTTTGGGGCTATTTTTAGCATCATAGACTTGGTTTCACCTGAATTTGTCCTATCTTAAACAACTGCAACTTCTCAGAAATTGTTTTGGCCTCTAAGGAAACCTCTAAATGTTATTCATTTTCAGCAAAAGTTATCCTGAACTCGAGGGAATGGGCCATACAGCAGCCCTAGAATGTATAAGACTGGCCTAATTATTGGGGAATCCCTTTATAAACTGAGCTGAGCAATAGGTTGTAACCATTGATAGCTGCCAAACTCGTAAACCATCATAATACCATAGCAATCAACTTACAATTCACACATATTGATGATAAGATGTGAGAAATTGTGTACAATATTTCATTGTTGCAGGTTAATTCTGAGGTACCCATTGTTAAAGGGATATGTAGCTGAACTTTAACAGCAGTTTTTTCAAAATATTAAATTTCAAGTTCCGGGGGGTCACTCATTTCAATTGATTCTGACTCACCTAGTATGTAAATCTTACAGCTGTCAAATATATCAAATGAAACATCGGAAATGCTCTTTGTAAGAAGTATCAAAAACAGAATTTGACTCGGTTTAATTACAAAACGGCCGTGTTGTGCCACATATTAGAACATTAATAAACAGTGTGTTATGAATAGTTTTCATTGAAACTATAATCTGCACTTTAATCAGACTAAATCTCATATTTACAGAATGTCATTGCTTTTTTGTGTTTGTTTTTTGTTTTGGAAAATGATCGATGGATAATTCAATTTTTTTTATTCAGTTTTATGAAACCTTTAGTTTCTTAATGTTTCTTGGAATTGAATCACTTTCCACATGTAACTGCTCATGAAAATGTTCAACTACTCTGGAGAAAGTTAATGTTGTCCCTGGTGTGTCCTTCCCCAGAAACTGGACATCACGGACCCACTGAGCCCAACCTCTCCCTACCGCAGCTGGTTTATTAACCCATTGGGTATCAACAAGCCCATGCCTGTCTGGCTTTTCTTTGCTGCTGCCTTGCCTGGCTTCCTCATCTTCATTCTGCTCTTCATGGAGACACAAATCACAGAGTACGGTCTCGTCTCATGTATTTCACAGCCATGTTATCACATAATGCTCCATTGCTAATAATGAAAATAATGTTTTTATCAGTCTCATCAGAGTGAGTTTGTTAGATGTGGTAGATGATGATGAAATTGTTTGAGAAATGCCTATTGAGAGTTTAAGAAATGCGTGTTTATGCAAAGAGAATGTATGAATTTTAAACAGGGCCAATGGTGGTGTTCAACATTTCCATAAATTTGAGATTATTCCATAAATTTGAGATTAGTGTGTTAGAGTTTGCTGTGCTCAACTGTATGTTTCAGTACTGGTACAGCATTAGCCTGGGTTTTATTGAAGTGCAAGCAGTTTTATCAAAACATAAAAGCTTGTTGAATTCCATAATTATTTATCTTGCATCCAGGCAAATAAGTTGGATGTCATGCTAGGCGATTTCAAGCTACAGCCATTTTTAGCTATTCTCTGACTGAGGTACATTTTTTTTGTTTTTCTCAAAGCGAAAATTTAACCAGCTTTTTTTTTAACCTGAGGAAAAAAAAAAAAAAAACATTTGGGTATCTCAGTCAGAAAATAGTTAATAATGGCCATAGTTTGAGATTGCCCTATGTGACTTCCAGCTCAGTTGCCCAGGGCACAAGACATTTATAGCCTGTGTCTTTTTAGAATGGTAAGGTTATATAGCAGCTTATAGTTACCTGTTTGTGACCTCCCTGACAGCTTTCTGAAACTTTCTGTCCAATGGTGCCGTGGGGAGATTAAAAGAAAAATGCATTGTCATTTTTAGTGTCTGAAACTTGTAGTTAAAATTTCTGCAAGTAACCGGTAATGGGGGAGAAAAATCTTGAGTAATAAATCATTTAACAAGCATGTGGAAATGTAGCTATTTTCTTTTTTGTTATTTATGACTTCTCTCTGTCTTGGTCAGTTCAAATTCACATACTTATTATGTCAGTGCAGAAAAATGGTCTGATTGTGAAAGGACAGTTGTCATCGGTTTCACATTTTGTTTAGCATTTTTTTTTTCATTTTTGAACTGAGGAAGTTATGTTTTTGCATTCAAGCACATCAGGAAGTTTATATAAATGCATATCATGGTTCATGCTGCATATAAACTCAACTGTTAGTCAGCTGAGTACAAATAGTCATTAGTAATCCAGTACAAATTTAAACCTGTCTGGAAGACTGACTTAAGAGTAAATATTACCTGATTCAAATTAACATCTCTCCAGTTCAAAATCAGGTTTTCAGTGACAATTATTCTTGAGTTCTTTATTATTATTATTATTATTATTATTATTATTGTCCTTAGCTCAGTTTCAAGTTGTAAAATGGCTAGTTTGCCATTTCACACAGATGAGGGTATAAAGTTTTAACTATGAGGTCTGTTTTCTTGACAGAATGATATTAAACAAGAAAGAACGTAAGCTGAAAAAAGGTTCCGGCTACCACTTAGATCAACTGATCCTGGGCATGCTGACCTTTATAGGAGGTCTGTTTGGTTTGCCTTGGATGTGTGCAGCCACAGTGAGAACAGTGGCCCATGTCAGCGCCCTTAGTGAGTACAGTCGAACTCATGCCCCCGGAGAGAAGCCACAACTACTGGGAGTCAAGGAGCAACGCGTCACCAACTTTGCCGTCCACTTGTTGATAGGTAACACATATGTGCCGCACAGCTGTTTATTGTCATTGTTATGGGTCCCTTGATTTGAGAGAATTGTAGCTATGAGGGCCAGCTGTCTGTTGGCTTCTCATCATCTCCTCAAAATGCAACACTGTTGTGCAGTGATTTTGCCTTGAATCTGTCTACTTTGCCTTTTTTTTTTTGTTTGTTTGTTTGTTGTTGTTTTTTTTGGTGTCAGTCTGAAAGATGTGAGGCTCGTCAAACGGGGAAGATCTTGCATCATAACCTGTGTAGGTGGTCGAAGGCCATAGGTGTAAGAATATCATGCTGACAAACACTTCATCATCCTTTATGTTTGAAACCCTATCATTTTTTGTTTGTATTTTTCTTCCCCTGATTTTGTGGATTTGTTTTTTTTATTGATGTATTTACTAGAAGAGAACCCATGTCCTCCGTGGGAGATTATTTTAAGTATATAGTCCTGCGACTTCAAGTGTACGGCAAGCAAGCGCATCCCAATGCTGATATTTTGATTGATTAATTGTCTGAATATTACTCAAATGTGTTTTGAACATGTCATACAATTGACCGTATAATTCGGATTAAGCAGCCTTGCGAATTCGGGTTTATGTACATAGAAACACTTGTGTGCCAAATTTCAGATGGATCCATTCACCAGTTTTCGAGTCCATAAGCCAATTGTGGATTTTCAAGCAATTTATAATATAGATTTTTTAATTAACAAACTGTAGTGGTAACAAAAAAGATCAATATAGGATCATCAGAGGTAGTGTAGTCTAGAGATTGACAAATTTTGAAGAATATGAATTTGCTGATAATTTCATCCAGCAAAAAAGAAACCAGTTCACACGATGGAGCTTATATTTCTTCTTTTTTTTTTTTTGAAAGTGTATTTTAGTTTTGCCTGTAGTATTGACTTTACTAAAGTCCGTTATTATTTTTCAGCAAGCGCTGTATTGTTTTAAAATATCTGAGTTCAATCTGTTTTTGTGAACTTCCTGAGATAGGTTCATCTTGTAATTCAGAAATATTTAATATTCAATATCAAAAAAAGTCTTGTAACTGTGCATCTTGTAACTGTCTTGTAAGCTCCTGGTGCCTGTTATTATTTTTCTTTTCTTTTTTGGTAACTCACTTTTCCCACTTGGCTACTGCTTCAGCATTCTTCACTCTTTTAGCCCTCTAAACCCCAGAGCAGCATTTAAAAAATTAAAGGTTTGGTCTTGAGATAAAGTCAATCTCCATAAATGTATTATTTGATTCTTTGTGCTGGCTAATTATTGGCCTACATTAGAATTCTGTGTTCAAAATTTGTTGTTGCATTAAAGACCCAACATTTTCTAAGCCTTCTGTCCTTTGTAGCCGTTCCTAGCCATGTATCACAGATGTCACGTATTGATGGTTTTCTTCTGTTTGTGTGCTGTAGGTTTGTCCGTGGGGATGGGCCCAGTCCTGAGGGAGATTCCAGTGCCAGCACTGTTTGGTGTGTTCCTATACCTAGGGGTATCTACACTGAGTGGGGTACAGATGTTTGAGAGAATCAAACTGCTGCTGATGCCAGTCAAGTACCACCCCTCTGTGGGCTATGTCAGAAAGGTGGGTATGAGTACATGTCACACTAGACTAAGATGAGCCATCCAGACCTTGTCTTGGCACTGATGGGTTGATAATGGATGGCATGATACTGACATTTATATTTTATGGTATCATTGGCCTAGTGATTAGTCTCTTTGATTCAGGATCAGAAGTTCTGGTTTTGCATCATTTTGGGACTCTGCATTTTGTTCATGGCAAAGACTGTTTGCACATATCACCTGACTTGACCCTAATTAGAATACCTGGTTAGAATCCGACTATAAAGAGGAATAGTCATTGTTAGATTGATAGAAACGAGGTGTAGAGTTTTCACGCAACAAGCACTTGCTGTCAGCAGTGTTCAGTGATGATAATTTTCCACCAATTGGCAGAAATCCTCTTTTTTTCCTTCAGCCAGTTAGTTTCCTCTTTTTCTCCTCGATAACAGTAGGCATCGCGACCCACCCTTCCTCCCTTCCAGTATGCCCCCCAGCACTTGTTCAATTGTAAAATGAAACTTCTTTTAAATAGTTTGATATCAAAATAAGACTTTCTTTCTTTTTATTACATCGGCTTGCATATGGGTTGGAGAGGGGTGAGGGCTGTTTTCTTACATGTTTTCAGTTGACGAAAAATTTTCCTCTTTTTTGACAATTTTCTGCTATCATCACTGTCATAGGCTACAAGCTCTCGTTGAAGATAACAAACTATGAACAGCACATGATTAGGTTTTCAAGTGGAGAATTAAAAAAAAAGCTACATGCACTGAAGATTTGGTCCTGTTAAGAATGCATCGCATTGGTATAGAACAACAACTTGACAGTGTCAAATAGCATTTGGATGGATAGTCGTTAATGACATATAGGCCTAATTTCCTTTTTTGAGCTGACTTTTAGATAAGATGTTGTTTATAATATAAGTGGAATGATGGGCACTTTGATTGTATGGGGTGGGTAGACAAAAAGAAAACTTGAGCAATTTCATGGTGTGTATTTCTTAAGGTAGCTGACAGTATTTTGTGCTCTGAGTACTTAGCAGTTATATACAGTCAAGTCAACTTAAATTGAATTTGCCGGGACCAACCTAATGGGTTCAGTTTATGAGAGTTCGTCTTCCACTTTTTTTTTTTTTAACAATCAAAACAAATTTTGAATGACCTGTGGGGGGGAAGGCTGCCGCTTTTTCCACATGTTCCCGATAATTCAATAGTTGTCAGTGTACTTTGGAAATGCCATACGTTTTCCCTATGGCCTTCTTGGACGTTGCACCTCTATTTCCTGCAGCATTTTCATTTTCGACTCAATGAAAAGAGTCGTCTTCTTTCTCTTCAACGGGTTAGAGGAAGCCATCACGGAGATCGAGATCTAGTGTATAAAATAAAGCTAGCCAGCTGCAGGAGAAAGAGTGAGTACAATGTAGAAACTGACTAGACCTACATGTATAATCGTCATGGTGCTAGAACTAAGTAGACAGTGATTGTAACACAAGCGCAATGGTTGCCTACCCACTAGGTATCGTAATACTGTAGACTACAAGTACCGTACATGTACGTGTTTGACTGTGTCTATCTAGTGTACTCTGTAACGTTCGGCGAGGATACGTTAATTATGGATTGATCACTCCAGCATGACATCACTGCTCCTCATACAGTGTCTTTCCCCCCCTCCCTCCCCCCACAACACATAGGACAAAATAACACTGTGGCATGGAGTACATTCACAATACGTGTATATAAATTTAATTGCCTTCTCCCTCTTGCCTATTCACCACGCTGTCTCCTTTGTTTTCTGCTTTGGGTGGGAACCACATGGAGGGAACAAAAGTCAATTTTTACCTGTGTGGTGCAGCTGACTAGTTCAATTTAAAGGAAACTCATGGCGATGATCTTTGAATTATGGGACACACAGTTAATTAGGCACAAAGAGGAAAAAAAAAAATCAGTTGTTTCATTTTTATTCGAATTACCAGAAATTTGGATTATCGGAGTTCGGTTTGTGTGGACTCAACTGTTTATCACATTTATAAAGACAGGTAGCTGAAAGTTGCTGAATAAGAATTGTAGCTAAAAATGTTCCAGCATTGTCTTATTCTTCCTTTGTACTGGGTTTTTCAGACAGAGTATCTGTAGTTGGTCTTGTAGACTATGATGTGTGGTTGGATAAGAGGCATCCACATAATGTAATCTAGCTGTTTGATTCAGTAAATTTCTATTAGATCAATGTGTATTTTTAGATTTCTTGCCATCCATTCTTGGTCTTTCACCTGTGACCTGGATCTAGACCAGGAGATAACAGTGATATCTCATAGCATAGCTTGTCAGGTGCCGTTGTACCCTCAGTAGTCATTTTTAGGACTGGTTGTTAAAACTGGGCCTTTTGTGACATCAGCAGGAAGTTGTTTACACATGTGGAAAGACCAAAGCTATAAATAGAATTCAGGTGTACATCAGTATCTATGTATGGCAGTGATCTAGGACATTTGACTATCTGAAAAATAAACTTTGTGCCCTGTACAAACAAGAACAAAACAATTTTAGAGCAACATTTATCTATGTCTGTTCTTGATATGTAGTGGATAGGTAGATTGGTAAATAGGTAGGTAGATGGGTTGGTGGGTAGGTACATGTTGGTAGGTAGATAGGTAGGTGGATAAGTGGGTAGGCAGGAAGGGTGGTGGATAGGTAGATAGGCAGGTAGTTAAGTAAGTAGATAAGTGGTCACCTAAACGAAGAGGTACAGGGATGTCAAACTTTCGACTTTAGTTGGATTTCCAACTTTTTAGTCGTCACCGACTTTCCTACTTTAGGCCTATCACCTGCCGACTTTTACTGAATCCCTGAGACAATGGCAGTTTTATAATAATTTCCTATACAAATTTCACTTGATGACAGTAAAAACCGGAAGTACGACAGAGTTATCCTCATACCGCAGACAATATTTGGACTGTTGTTTGGCCATTTGACGATCAAGATCGAAGTTTGTAGCGCTTAATACCTCATAACATGCAGTTGAGTGATCGTGTAAGAGGTGTTGATAGAAAATTGGCCCATTAGGACAGGGCAGTCAGTCAGGAAGACCATAATAGCAAGAAAAAGCCACAAAAATACAACAGACATGGTTTCTCTAAAGGACGGGGAAAATCTTCTATCAGAAAATATAGAATGAAAGAAACAACAGAAAATCTTTGATAGCTGTGAGAAAATGTCAGCTGGATGGTAGAAAGAAGAGAAGATTACAGTAAGGCAATTCTAGACAGACTGGTGATACTGACTCACAATGGGAAAGTCAGCCTGAAACAAATTTTTTGGAAAGCTACATTTGTCCTACCTAAAATTTGTCAACGTTTGAGACAATTCAGTTATCTGAATGACTGCGTCACACGTTGACATGATAAAGATTCCCTGGGAAAAGGGCAGAGCTCAGGTCTAGCTGTGCTGCAAAGATTAGAATAGAGCATTTTTTATTATTGGTGTGGATGTATCCAGTCAATGTAGCTTTGGATAGGTACAGTTTTTTGTTAACCTTTCAACCTCCTGAGGCTGGTTATCTCATGTTTTGCACAGGACGTATGGTAAATGTTTAAATGCATGGTCTACATCTGAGGTGAAGGACAGCCATGGCCCTTATATCTTTGCTTGATGTCAGACAAAGCTAAAGTCTCCCTGATAAATTACATTACAAAGGCTATCTGCGCCGCCCCCCCCCCCCCTCCCCACCCTTTTGTTTTCAAACACTCGTCAATTGTTCAACAACTAGTCCTTCATACAGGCACATAAACAGTGCAGATAAAATTTAACAGCTATAGTATGTATATAAAGGAGGACTGATTTTTTTGGTCTTTTTAATTTTCTGTGTTTTCAATTAATGTATAGACTGATAATTATAACTATTATATGTAAATCTCTGAATTTTGGACATTAAAATTTGGCTTTAGAATATTCATCACGACTTATTATGTTTCTCAGCAGATTCAGCTTTCTAAAATCCACAAAAATTCAGATATGAATGAACTCTGTTTTCCAGTCTAAAGGTGGACTGGCTCTCCCTTTTTTTTAAATTTTCTTTATGGAATTATCACACACCTTCCAATCCCTCTCCAACTTTGGCTGTTGGCCAATTTAATCCACAGGAAATGTGTAAATTTGTCAGTGCCCTTCTCTCTCTCTTGTTATTAGGTCTGATGGTAACCAGTGGATCAGCCAATCCCCAAAGGACTCAGAAAACTCTTGGCAAAACCAAAAAAGAAAAAAGTGCATCATCACAGACAGGAGCAAGGGAATCTCTATAATGCAAGTAAGCCAAGAATTGAAACAAATTGCATGTGGAAATCCTGCATGCACGTACTCAAAAATTGTGAAAGTTTAGATCTATATACAAACTGAAAATTTAGTGCAGATTTATAGTACTGGTTTTAAAACATCAGGTCGCATTGTGAGTTTTAGTTGTTATACGTGATTTTGACCCGTGAAAATTAAAGCACGGCATCTGCAGAGAGCACAATTAGTTAATTACCTTTTCACGGTAAGGTGACCTGGGTCAGTGATTGTCACGCTACCTGCGCATCTGGCAGAAATCTTACCACGTGTCAAAAATACAGCATGACATTCTATTATTGCTATATTTCTGGTATATTTATGCACCCACTGGAACAAAAATATGGCAGTCAGTTTGAGTTTTGCACATTTATTCTGTACATATATAGTCCATACATATAACTGTTGTAAGAGAAAATTATGACTTTGTCACGAACTTTCTGGATGTTGATGTTGAAAGAATGATAGTTGTGATGTTGTAAGTGGCAAACAGGCGATAAATACGGGTGAGGCGCACACAGAAAGAGTGAAATGAGAAAAGAAATCTCCAGTATCGAAATGATGCAAAATTTATTGCAGGTGCTTGTTAATAATACAACTTCAGGGCAGCTGTCTGATTCTGATACCCACAACTCTCTCATTGCGTATCTACTATCAGTGCTTCCCATTTGCTTTCTGCTTGAGCCCTTATACAGTGGAACTCGCTTAAAGTCAACCCCTCGGGACTGAGAAAAAATGTTGACTTAAAGCGAGTTTGACCTTATCCGGGTTCACATATCTGGTCAGCACAGCGGGTCAAAGTGTTACATATTCATTGGGTTATGTCCCAAAGAGACTGATCACGCAGTACACTATAAAAGCTCGACTAGCCACAGCGAGAGCATAGACTGTATGAATGAACGTGCGTTGGAGAAAAAAAAGTATAGGCAGACGTGCCTACCCCTCTTCTCCCCCCCCCCTCCTTTTTTTTCCCTCCTGTCCTGGATGAGTATAGTTTCACTCATAGTCCAGCAAAAATTGAAAAAAAAAATGCATTCTCCCGTTTGTTGCTATGGCCTGCCGCCATTGCCAAGGCTTATGTCTGAAGGCTAACAGTGCATGATGTAGCCTACTCCGGACACGTTTAGTGTCATATATTACACCTCCCCCATCCCGCCCTCATGCTTAGTGGTCGTTCAAGTGCGCCTATCATACATGATCTGATCAACGCTTGGCCCACGATCGCTCATGGAGTTCCCATTTGAACCTAAATCTTTGATTAATCTTTGATATTCCATCCTGCCCCTCGTTTTATATTTTCACTTTCAGTCTGCTTGTTGCCGACCATGATGTAAAGTCATCATGGAATCTTTCACTCAGAAATTTGGTCGGATGCCAAGGACCTGTTTAGCTTACAAATTACAAGTATAGGAATGAACGTGGTTTTTATTCTTAAGCCTTTAAATCGTAGTGGTCTACGATTAAGGTTTATAAACGCATTTTCAATCTTTTCCTGGGTGGTTTTCTCGTAATTATTACATGATCTAAAAGCGTGACACATAAAATCAGGCGCAGTGGCTGTCTGCAGTGTCTTTTAAGTGTGAGTGTCAACAAACTAAACGAAGTAGGGTGAAGAGAGACGACTGGGAGTAGGTGTTGGAGTGTTCGTGCTAACGCAAGGCAAGCGGAGAGGGCCAATTACTGACCATTTACAGGCCAGAAGTGCAAGTGTGGGTGTGTATTTGTGTAATCCCCGCCAACACAAGACAGGTGAAGACAGCCAAGCATCTTCTCAATACAGCGACAGACCCTCAGGCTTTAGTGTGTCATAACAAAGCGTCTCTGTCTCTCTGTCCCACTTTTTTTTTTCTTTGTCTTCACAGTTTTGGGCTGTCAGCCGGCCAGCGCGGGCCATCTGGATTTGACTTTAAACGAGTTCGATCTCTGAAGGTGTTGACATTATGAGAGGCAAGACTAATGAGAATATAGAGGGGAAAAAAACGTGACCACTAGAGCAGGTTGACTTTAACCGATAGTTGACTTAAGAGTTGATAATTGACTTTAAGCGAGTTGACTTCTCGCGGGGTCCACTGTATATAGATGCTAGCCTGTCTAGAACTCTCTCTCTCTCTCTGTCTCCAGAATTCTCCACAAGCATCTAGTCATTGCCACAACATTCTCAGGCCAACTTTCCTACTTTTGGGTGGTCAACTGCCGGCTGTTATTGAATCAAAGGAAAATTTCCAACTTTTTTGTGAAAACAGTTTGACATCCCGGCATTCTCTCCAGACATATCCATTACAAACAAAAATAAAATCGTGACATATACATTATGACGTACCACTCATACACGAGATCTACACCATTCTGCACAAATGCGTAGAGAGTATCTCAGACATGTTCGATGACACAATATTGC
>JBCAUA010003192.1:0-27909 GCA_038406235.1 Peronia verruculata | reverse complement strand
AGCTATAGCAAAACTAAAACCAAGAAAACCGACGAAACAAGTGGGAAATTGGATCTACGCAGTGTGCGTACTGCCGGCGCTGAGTCGCTTCCGCACCTACGCAGCCTGCGTAATGCCGGTCTTAAAGAGTAAATATTCTGATCCTAAAATCTCATGGTCACGTACAACTACATCCGTGGGGCCCAAACATTCTGGTGTTATGGAATGTAACACATCTGAATTTTTATGAAATAGACAACGTATTTTGTTCCTTCAAACTACAGCATAAAAATATAACACGACAACATATGACTCGATTTTATTCTCTTGTGAGTAACCTACCGCTCTCCACTAGCAGTTGCAGTTGGTGGCCTTGAGGGGACACAGGAGATTTGAGACGACAGCTTTGTCTTTGCTGCTGTTTGTTGCTGTACTCGCACTTCAGCTGCATCCGCCAAATGCATCAATGTTTTGCGTTCAGGACTTTCCTCAAAGTTCTTGCAGCCAATACATTTGCAGAAGTTTGAGCACATAATTTTGGCCTGCAGATTAGAAGAATGAGAGCCACAGATAAAATATTAAAGGTTTATAATGCATACAGGTTACGTGTTTGTCTTTCAATATCTCTCTTTCATTGATTTTATGTGGCATACAAAGTGTGCTGATGTAATGTGATGTAAAGAGTTTGTTCACAAGCAAAAAAAGAAAAAAACAAAAACAAAAAAACAAGCACACACAACAGTGCCTGTTTTTCAAAATTTATCTCCTCTGTTGCTACCATACCCATATCATTCAAAACTATGCATGTTGTTTCTCTAACAACTAATATCTAAAAAATGACACAAGGGAATTTAGAGTATTTTTGACAGCCCTACCATATATTAAATTTGTACAAAACTGGCATTATTATTCAATAAAAAATTTTATGATCAAAAGTAAAACAGATACAACAAAACTTATCATGTCAAACCTCATGAAAATATGTTGATAGGTTTTGGAGGAGATACAAACAAACAAACAAAAAAAAAAGGGGGGGGGGGGGGGAACGGGCGGAGATGGGGGGACTAGTTTCAGGTAAAAGCAGGAGAAAAAGAAAAAAAAAAAAACCAAGAAATCTACTGACTACAAAACACTGAAAAATCTTTGATGAGTAATTTGCCAGAGAGGGCATCAAAGTAATCACAGAGCATGAAATATGACCTGTTTTTTTGTCAGTAATTTGCTATCCATTTTTTTTTTTTTTTTCAAAATTTCTCCACAGATTCTAACGAAATTTGGTATACATCATCAGAACAAAACCAAAAAAACGGACATATGCACATTCCCATTATATTGGTAAGTTTCAGAGAAAAATGGGTTTTTAGCATTAAAAAAAAAATGTGGAAAATTTGAAATTTCGCTAGGTGGCATTTTCAAAACTTTCTAGAAAATTTTCTTTTGCACATAAATGACTGAATATATGTAACCTTTTAGATATTATGTCAAACAATATGTTCACCAGGTTCTGTAAAAATCTGGCAGAAGAGACAGATTTTAAAGTTAGCCATTTTAGAGATGCCAAAATCCAAGATAGCAGCATTTCCATGGCAACTGTTTGAAAAAAATTTTTTTTTTCAGTTTTCTCTATTTTGAACATGCCAAATTCAATGGAAATGGTTAAAACAGCCTATCTTTAATAATAAATTTAAAAAAAAAAAAAATCACCTTCTAGACATCACCATCCCTCTTAAAAAACTGAACAGTGAAAAAAAAAATGCCTCTAGTAACTGGAGGGAAACTTACTTCATAGCATTCACAGTAATTCTTCAGACATCCTGATCGCTTACAGTTACATCCTTTAGTATGACGCCGGTTACCCTCAACGTCTTTGGCTTTCCCTAGAGAGAATTGCAAATTACATTCAAATAACGTGGGAATACAGGTATGTTCACAATGGATCATGATAACCACATAAATCAGTCATGGTGCATGGTTTTTCATGTGATTATGAACAGTCATAAAAGAATAATAATTTTCTACTAAACCCACATCCTCACATGATTTATTCTGTAAAGTTAATGTGTCATCAAATCCTAACAATCCTTCTAATTTAGCTTCGAAAGCCACGAAATACTGACTCTAATCAGGTCAAGATAGTAGTGATATCACAAATAACAAAGAAGAGTATATTAAGTAGTTGTGCAATCAAATGATCAGTAAACTCCAATTCTGAAAATATTTGTCAGGCACAAGCCCACAAAAAAATCAATCAATTTAAACAATACCAACTGATCATGGCCTGGTGGATGGAATTTACACCACACAATTTTTAGACATACATCACTGCTAAATTGTTTCATCACTTTTTAAATAAATATTTCAGAATTTCACAAACATTATTTTAATAAAACTCTCCTAGACTTACCAATTTTGGGATGAAAGGCTTGTGGATTCCGATCTAAACAGGATTTAATTGCTTTGGATCTCTCCTCCTCATGCTCAAGATTGTTTGCACAGTTTGTACAATTACAATTCTGACAAAATTCACCATTGGCAAAGCAATCACAATATCTGTTTAAAAAGAACAAACAACACAGCTCTGAGTTTATGAATATATATGCTTACAATAAACAATACTATGAAAATTGTTTAAATATTTCCCTGCAATATATAGAAACAAAAAATGACTCAATGAAAAATAAAGAATGAAAATAATGAAATGTACAAGTTTCCTAGGGATTTGTCAACACACCTTTTCAATTTTAAACCTCATCTTAACCTTTTCACATCACTCCACACCCTCAGGGCGCGGGCCGTCTTACAACTATCTATACACTGCACGCCTGCAAGGCACGGCTAGTTCCACACACATTCATGTCACCCTGCGCCTCTCGACCTTTCAATGCACTTTTTTTTTTTTCAATTTTGTGAACATCAAATTGTGGTGATGATTTTAGAGCATTTTTCCTTCAATTTTAATGTATTTGTATAATGGGTAATTAAAATTATTTTTGATTTACGACAAGCAAAGTGGGACTTTGTACTGACTGTTTTGAGATAAATCACCCCGAATTTGATAATACAAAGTAACAGATCCCAGTGAAACCATGAAAGTTGTTATGTAATAAATTGTCATTTCTATGTACTTTTATTATTCAAATGGATGTATATAAGTGCTTTTCATGAAGAATTCTTGGATATTTGGTGTTTTAAGGTAAGATTAAACATGTGAGATGTCTCTTTTGTGTTTTTATTTATGTCCTGTCAGTCATCCTGTTTCTGTCGCAATGGTAAATGCTCTAGACATGTAAATGTAACAACTGCATTTTCTTTGTTTCCTACTCTAAACAAGCTTTTTTAGAGATACCAAACTTTATTCCGTAGCTGAATCAGATGACTTTCTATGCAGTTTCAAAAACACCCAAAATTAGTGAGTATAGCCTACAGGAAATAGCCACCATAAAATAGTTTTGTTCAGTGGGAAGACGAGAGCTGTGACCTTCCGATGTGAAAAGGTTAAAGTATTATCTGATGATTTAAGATGGAAAAAAAAAAAAAAATGTTAATATAACAGATTGTTATATCAATGTTATATGATAAAGTAAAATTAATTGCAGACATTGGTTTATACAATGTGTCCATGTAAAGCTTACTACAAATCTATCAAAATCTTTCCCATTCTGTTTATGTCAAGCCAAATCGGAAAGTAATTCCATGATCTATGATTTTGTCATTATTTACAATAACAGAGGATGCAAATCAGGTTTGATCCTGTTCATGTACATAAAGTAAACAATTCACTCACAATTTTAAACACTGAGATTTGGTGCAATTGCAAGGTTTTCTGGGTCTGGCACCAGTTGCTTCTAGTGTGGGCCTGAAATGTAAAAGGAGACAAATAACTAAAACAAGTAACAAAAAGGAAACAAAAGTGTAGTAAAATGAAGGCTCTGAAAAAACAAGGGTGCAGTCTTATAACGTGGTACATGTACTGATGGCAAATGGTGTGCCACATATTAATGTTCTAATCATGAATTCAGAACATAATTGTTTCTGAAACAAGTGTATTACATTCTTATGATCCATTTGCTGCTGAACAGTATTAACCTGTCATGATTCATTCAGGAATTTATAAAATCAAATGAATCATGTTTTTTATTATAATTAGCTGAATAAATTAACAAACCAAAAGACACATCTAATGAAATGTATCAGTGTCCAAGTCTACCATTCCTGAAGTGATAACAGGCAGACTGGGATTCAATCAAAATACAGTACATGGCCAAAACATGTACAAATATTTATTCACAAAACTCTTACACTGCATTACAACATTTCATCTACCTTAAAGTCTTGCTCAATCTGCTGAAAATAACCCTCAAATAAAAGTTTGATATAGTTACAACAGCATATCCTTAAAATATGAAATGAGTGAAATATTAACAGTCTATAAAATCTAAATCTGGATCAATCCATTTATAATGATATTCATAATAAAACTGGACTGTCTGTTGCTATACCTCTGGCATAATAGTCTCTTAAAATACCTCTTGTTACCTCTTTTAAATCTGTGGCAGCTTACGATTTGGATCTTCTAACACATTCCTGATATAACAGCACACAATGAGGAGAGTGGAGAAAGTCTAGTTATTCTGGAGAGATTAAACATTATTGAACTTGGTACTTTAGAATCTGCAAAGTTGAATGTTCTAACCCATTTTGAGGAGCATTCCTTGACACTGTGTACTGTGTGATAGCTGGGTCTATGCTGGCTATAGGTACATAGTCTCGTGTTTGCCTGGGTGCTGGTTGCACTGTTGTGGCCTGTGTCATCTGGGGTTTACTGAGTTGTTGCTGCAGCTGAAAGTTGTGAATAAAATGGTAATATAACTATTAGTGAGATCACTTAAACTATTTGAGCCAGAACTGAAGCATATCCATTATGTACTGTCACATGTATGTGCACTGTGGACTTTTTAAATGTGCCAAATCTCTATATACTTCCATTTGCATAAATGCAAACATTGACAAAATCAAATTCTGTAGTTTGGGCCAAAATACTGACAAAACAATTTGTAGATGAGGTCAAAAATCTGTAGGTCACATATTCTAACATCATCCCTCAATTTAAGCCCCCAAATGAAAAAGGACATGCATTCCTATAAACACACAAGGTCTAAAATATCTTAGCTATCACAAAAAGAAGTAGGCATAATAGCCATTCATGGAGAGAAAATAACCTGTGAGTGAGATCATCCCTATCACGAGTGCTTGCAGGGATATTCGAATAGAACAGAATGACAGGCCCGGCAAATTTCACACCAGTTATGTTGGAATCGCCGGGATGCGATCTTTTCAGCCCTCTTATGTAAATTAGCAGACATGACCAATAGGCTAACATGATGATGCATGTTATGGGCAGACTATCGTCTTCTGACCGATGATGTAAGCGTAGAAACATGTATTCGTAAGCTAAGCATATCGTCAGCACCCGCTCAAGACTTTTGAGTGAAAGATCCCAGGATGAATCTACATCACTTAGATCGTGGTCGGCAACAAGCTGAATCAAAGTGAAAACATAGAACTAAGGGAGAAATAGGACACCACAGTTAGATGTAGGTTCAAAAGGGAACTACACGAGCGATTGTAGACCAAGCAACGATTGGATCATGAATGACAGGCACACATGGACGACCATTTCGCGTGAGGGCAGGACGGGCGGGGTGAAACATAACATTACATGTCCGGACTAGGCTACATCATGTACTGTTGGCCTACAGACAGAGGCTTGGCAATGGCGACAGGCAGGATCACTGCCCACAGCAACAAACAGGAAAACGCAGTTTTCTTGTTGGACTGTGAGTAAAAACTTATACTTTGATGGCATTCAAAATGACGCCGAAGCATGAAATGCGGAAAAACTAGTATAAACTATCCAATTTGACCGAATGCAGGAATTTATATTCATGGCGCGAGAAGGCCAGATACTGAGTAGAAATGGGGGTAGGTAGGTCTGCAAATATTGCCTAGAGTTAGGCTAGAGTACCCTCTACGGAACTGGAGGCTTGAGACGAGCGTTATCACCCTTTACACAAACCGCAGTAACAATGGAGACTAGGCCTAGCCAAGCTCCTTGGGCCCAGCGGACCGCAGGTTATGTATTTCACTTTTTTTTTTTTTTTTTTAAATCGGGAGGAAGGGAAAATCGGTACTGTTCACAATGCAAATTCGGTCAGTAGTTCAAGCAAAAAGTCCATAGACTACCGACTTTTTCTCTAGGGTTGGCAGGTATGCATTTGACAATTACCAATGCATATAACTTATGAGAAATTCACTTAACATCCTCAGAACAAACTGAAATCAAGGTAATGTAACTTAAAAAAATTAATAAGAATTGTTCCCAACTAACTTTCTGGTGTGCGTGAGCGCGCATGCGCGTGCACACACACCTATCAAAAAAAAAGTCTTGAATGTGGTTTTAGTAACTGATGTCATGCCTAGACTAAGATGAAATAAAAATATGAAGCATGAGCCAAATCTGAACATCAGTAAAGTAACAAATTCACCTGTGTGACATATGAAGCTGGCACCAGGGCAAAGCCTTGCAAACCCTGGATGCTGGTATTGGCTGCTGAGAGAATAGCAGTTCCTGGAGGCAGCTGGCTGACATTTTGCACTGGGACAGTGGGTGCTGGCTGAATGGGTGCCAATGTTGAGACAGTGTTCACCTGAGCACTGACTGTCGATGTAGTGGCTGGAAGAATAATGCGGTGAACCCCCTGCTGTGTGCTGACATTGACTGGTATGGTGGCTGGTTTCGGTGCCTTCAATAGACAAGATCCAAAGGAATCAAAGAAAAATCTTTCAATAATCCAGTAAATGTCAAATCCTTTGATATTATAACTGGGTTAGACACATTTTTAAGAATAGTTTCCCATACTTTTTAAAAATTTTTTACTTTCCTGTTCTGAATATCAACTTTCTATACCGAAACTCCAGACTTGCTTCAAAATGTGAAATATATTACCTGCAACTGGTGTGAATGAACTTTAACACAGCTTAATAATGATTAAAACAGTACTGATGCACCGACAAAATAGGACCTGCGGTACACGGAGCAATTTCCTATCCATAATTCATATGATCAGAGAGCTGCTAACAACAAATACATGAGAAAAAAAGGTTTTTTTAAAGGTAGATCTACACACATAACTTTTGGTGTAGTGAGGTGACGAAAGCAGGCAATCCATCAAGTTTTAAAACTCATGGAATGAAACTGTCACATTTGATTAGCCCAGGAAAATTAAAAATGTCATGTTATATCCACATGTAGATCTAGACCTGGTACAAAATATCACCAGAGTTGGAGTAATAACAATAGTATATGTAATCATTTGAATGCAAGTTTAATTTTCCATTGACACTACATTTCAGATGATATATTGCTTCTATCAACCCATGACACAATCCATGAGTCAATCAGTTGGACTGAGCAGCTGATATCTTTGGTTGATCTTGCCAATGCTTATTCTACCACAGCACTATGATTCCAGCTTTATTAAAACAAAATGTAAAATGTAAACTCTCTGATCCTCCATGGTTAGGTACAGGCATACTGATGTACCATTCTAATGTTCCCCAAGAAATTTATAAACATTTGATTCCTGATCGAATTCTACATGAACATGTTTCCCATCCCTTGTAGCAAACTGAAAGATACTTGCACTACCCAATGTTTGCACGTGTTATAGGCCTTTATTAACCAGTTCACTCCTATGCCAGGGTTGCAGTCCTGTGCTAAGCACTGGTAATATAGTCAGTCTGAAGACTCTCTGCTACTCACCCATCCATGCTTAGTTATGCTCACTATGCACCAGCCAACTGGCATCCATTCACTACTTGCCCACAAAACAAAGGCATCAACCATTACTGAATGTTACATGAAGAAGTATTATATGCCTGATTTGAGCTCCCATTGTCATCTCCAGTGCTAATTATTTGCTTGCAGTGTTTACAAAAAAATACAAGTATTAACACCTAGTCTGCTGACAGAACATCAGATCAAACATGGAAGAAGGAATGTCTTGAGGTATATGATATATCTCTAAGTCTAAAGCGAAAAAGGCAAGAGAACATGGTGGCCAGATTTTTCTCAAGATGAAAGGTAAATCAGAGTGTTAGAATTACAGCATATTTACGGGATTGTGACACAGGTCCAAAAATTCTGCATATTTACGGGGTAGAGGTTTAGGTCACAGCCGCATGGTGAAAAATATCACACAAAACCAGCCGGTATAAATGTAAATACCACCATCACACGTACAAGTAGAATATCACTTTGTATATTATATAAATACAGGCTGCTCATGTTGGGGTTTAAAAATCAATTCACCTCATTTTGTATGAGAATTCAAGCGGGGATGTAAAACTGTTTTCATAAAAATGTCAGAAAATTTCCTTCGACGACACCACCACCACTACCACCGTTATCATACAAAATTTTGATAGCAAATTATTAAAAAACCATGATTGTCTTGAGGAGTCAGTAAAAGTCTGCAGTTGATTGGCCAAAAGTAGGAAAGTCGGCGACAATCAAAAAGTCAGAATTCTAACTAAAGTCGGAAGTTTGTCATGCCTGATTCAAGGAAAAAAAGATAAAAATAACTGACAAGCATTTATACTGAACATTGCTACAAAAAAGTTACATCATTTCAATTGTCAACAATACACACCAGTGGAGCATTTTGCTGAATAGGAAGGGTAATCTTCACTTGACTTGTCTGTGGAGTTGTAGTTGTGACAGTGATGGGTACAGGGTTTTTGGGAGCTGTGACTACCTGTGAGATCCCTGCAACACTTGGTTTAGCCACTGCAAGCAAGAGAGGTCAGAATATTAAACACCAAAAATTGTACATGTTGAAAATGGCCTCAAGTTGTACAGTTATATCAGATGTGATATGAATTAGCAAATTTACAATTCTAATGCTAATTCTGATTAAATAATAAAAACACCAAGTTGTGAATTTCACTGTAAATAGAGCGGGAAACACTCAGAGCCCTATAACGTTTCCTTCTCCGGGCCAATTTTGGCACATTTTCAAATTCAAAGAATACAGCAGAATTTGATATCAAATTTAGCGAAAGGTTTGTAGTTTCAAAATATATAGGTTTTGAAGGCAGCACATGCCTCGTTGCAGAGGAATCACATCAAAAATGGAGGTAACCTCTTAAATTGTTGAAATAAAAGCAAAATCATTACTGCTTTATTTTCATGAAAGGAGAGCAGAATATTCCACTGAGAAAACTTCAGAATGCTGAAAATACTTTGCCATGCTTTGTAAAGTACAGAAGGACTGGAAAAAAAAAAAATAACACTGTTGCCGAAACAGAAGAAGGGGAGGCAATGTTTCGAAAAAACATTACATCAGTGGCAAAGTTCACTCTTAAAACTT
Organism: Peronia verruculata; assembly: GCA_038406235.1. Taxonomy (NCBI): domain Eukaryota; kingdom Metazoa; phylum Mollusca; class Gastropoda; order Systellommatophora; family Onchidiidae; genus Peronia; species Peronia verruculata. Next base: position 18,499 of record JBCAUA010003192.1, on the reverse strand, counting down.
TTTTAACTATAACAATTTTAGAAAAACTAAAATGTTAAAGAAAATATCTTAATTAAAGCAAACTCTGAACATTTACGGCAGTTTGGTACTGGTTCAGATTAACAGTTTTACATTATTTACATGTTACTTATGTTGTTATATGTATTTTACTTAAATGTATGCAATCTCATGATCAACATATTTATCATTTAAATTGAACTAGGCTGACTTTCTGATCTAAAAATTAAAAAACCTAAAGAGATAAGAATTTTTTTATTTTTTTTAAATTAACATGAACCAAAATTTCAAAAGTTGTAATTTAATTTTTTTTTTTTTAATTATAGTTTTTTTGTTTTTTTTTCTAAGGCCCCTATCTTCTGGCCTTCAGGTTGTCTTTAATGCACTTCTTTTTCTCATCTCTTCTTTATGTTCTTGACCAATCTATTTTTCATCCTCTTTCTGTAGTAGAAAGCCAGCTACTGATCTTTTTTCCTGATCTGTTACTTCATTTAAAAAGAATAAAACAAAAAGATTAAAAATAATGCATAGATCGAATCTAAATGAATGCTCGGTGCGTAGAACTGTAGTGTCGATCCATGATTACAGTATTATAAAACAGCCCTTACAGCATTCTTTGCCTCGGTGTGACTCTTTGGTGACTACAAAATGTAAAGTTCCTCTATAGACTATTTTTCTCCTCTTGAGTGTTTTCCGTTATAGACTGCCAAGTTTAACGCAGGTGGATTCTACTGCAATTAAATGTTGTATGGCATGCGTTTTAGCATATCATGGACGTATGCTCTCCAGGGAAGAATGTACCTGCTAATGTTGTTGTCTGGGTGCTGCTTGCGGGGGATACCAGCCTCACATAGTGAAATCTGCTGCCAGGAACCTGGATCTGTTGAACAGAGCCCGCACTGCTGATGGAGACTGGGCGAATATTCTGTGCGACCTGGGGGGCTCTAATGCTCTGGACCACCTGGGATGTCCGTACGCCTTGAGCTGTCTGTGGTGCTAATGTTGGAAGGGACTGTGTTTTCACTGTGAAAGAACCTGTGGGCTGTTGTGAGTAGAAAATGAACAAAATGACCTTGAATTGGCAGAAAATGGGGCAACTGATTGCAAATGATAAAATTTTTGTATACCTTTCAAAATTGCAAAAATTTGAGTGCTTTATGTGGATTTAAAAAAAAAAAAAACACTGGAGAATGTAGTTCTGTGTACGCGAAAGAATTTGTGAAATAAATGCAAGAGATTAAATGAAATAACACTGAGAATGAACTTCACGTCCATAAGAAGAAATAGAGCTTTTAAGAGAGGTGTACTGATTCAGGGAAATGAAGGCCAATATAATATACTGTCCCTCATGTAAAACAATTCTTTTTTTCAAACAAATATCATTATGTATTGAATGGCCATATGAGATGCGACACGATGAAATCAGGCTCTCATCAAATTTTGGGATTGGTGTTAACTGTTAATGTGAAAATTATTCATTTCCCTTTCTGTGTGTGAAAAATGTTTTGTTCTACCTTATGCAGGAGCCGAGATATGAGTAATTAAAGACGACGGAGGTTGCCTGCTGCTGCAGCTGAATTTAGAAAAAAAAAAAAAAAAATGGCCAAAAAGTTTTTTAATCCTTATTAATCCTTTTTAATCTCTATTATACCATGTCAAGGACTAAATTACAATTTTGAGCTTTGAATCAACCTATTTCAGCAAATTTAACTCTGAAATGCTCTGAAAGTGATATAGAGGGGTTCTGTGAAGAAAAAAAAAAAATGCATTAAAAAAATCATACACTGTTGAATAACACATGATTTCTCTGATGGCCCGAGTCTGACGAGCACCTGATTTCTGAGCCTGACGAGCACCTGATTTCATCGAGGCACATATATATATGCAGTAAGCAACTTACTAAAGTATAGAGCATTTTCTGTGTTCTATACTTAAGACAGAAATTATCACTACTGTACTTTAAATGTTACACATTTTGTGAGTGTAACAGAATTCACACTGTAATTAAGAATCCTGTATATAGTACACGGCATGCTCGGGACTGGTATTTTAGTTGCAGCCAGCGAACGCTGTATCCGTTAGAGGTCACAGGGCCATTTTACCTGGTGTGACAGCTAGTGAGCTGCTGCAGCTGAGAAGTAACACTGATTTATTGGGTTAATTTGCCATCATATAGATATACTAGCTGTTTCCTTAACAATACAGTTAAATAACTCAAACAGATAGACTGAAAAAGCCCGTAAAAGAACAAACCAAATTTATGCGACAGACAACATATCAGTCTTTATACATATACCAAAAGAGAAGTCTGCTTACCAAAAATGAAACAGCTGAGAGGAGGTGTATACAATAGACCCATACTCTAGTGTACTACACTATTGCGAGTGGTTATCTCGGCGGGACTGTCAACTATTCCATATAATTATAAACTAACACAGTCAAACCTTTACAAGAGATACACTACAATAATATCAATGAAAAAAAAAAAAATATATCCAGTCTGGTAACGAATATTTAATGGAATGTATGATTTTTTGTTTCTTCATTCTGCCTATTTTCTTGCCTAGTTTCCTAAAGGCACTTTCCTTCTGCACTGATTCTTTCCTGGAATGCAACATTGGTGCAACTTGTAACACATGATTATGCATTACAAACTGTAATTTCTGTATGCTGTTATTCATACACCGCATTCCCGTTTTTTTAAAGCTTGAAAACTGATCGGTGACTTCTTTTAGACCCAGTTCTCCTACTAAGCCTAGTCCGAATCTGTTATAGTACAAAAGGCAGACAGTGTCATTCCAGAAGATGTCTCTTGGGAAGTGTGTTCTTGGGGAAGAGTTCTCTGTAAAATGTCATGTAGGCTATTCATCGATGGCAGTTTGAATGAAAGCAAATGGTCCTTCACTGATTGGATAAGTGTGTAACATGAGGGGGCGGGTTTTGCTCTAGACCTGATTTAACTTGATAAACATTAGCCTAATTCTATCAACTTTCCCAATACCACACCGGCTTTTTGTACAGGCTTTGACCTGGGTGATGAGTAAATATGTGAGATCTGATGATATATTTACAGACTGTGGGACTGAGAAATCACAGTGACAACTGTTTCCAACATATGATCGACTGTCATCTTTTCTGTTGTGTTCTCTCTGCATATATATATATATATTCAACAAAGTTCACTCACTTATCTATTCTCAAGACCTGTTCCTGTATGTAGGAAACATCACTTGCTTCTCTCAGCATAAAACTAAAGAAAAAAAAAGCACTAATATTCTATTCAAATAACTTTCCAGGTGTCCAGTGGTCAATCAGGTCAAAGGTGGGAATATTCTACTTTGAATTTAAATTTGCCTCCAATTCTCATACATTACAGTAAGAAACTGCTAGTTGAGGCTTACTAATACTATCCTTAAGCCTAAACATCACCTCTGGAGCATGAATACATATGTCATTAGAGAAATCGCAGAATGCCAGCAGTAGTTTCTACTGACATTTTTAGATTTCCAGCACTGTGATTTCCAGCTGAGATTCCACTTTTAATTAAATTTACGGAACAACTACACTATAAGCATATATGAAAATTGCACTGAGCAATATAGAGGCATTTTATTAAATGCTGACATAAAAATTCTACATGTATAAGCTGCCACTTTTTCGTAACTGAGGATAATATGTAGGCAATAATAGTCAAAATTTGTTAAATTTACTCAAGTTTTCAAATTAACATAACTTAAAAACTAATTAGTCACAAGAACATCACGTTTTAGCAGAACTGTAGACAAGAAATGATTCTTGAATATAGAACAGGAAGATGAGTGCTGGTAACTGAAAGATGACAGATAAAAGATTAAAATCACCTATTAATAAGGGCAAAGTGACCCCCTTTAACCCAGGTCAGGCGCGCTGGTGGGAGAGCAATTCAATCAGAACTTGCAACTATATCTGTCTAATAAAGAGTTACGACTTGTCACCAAAGAATTTAGAAGGTTTTAATTCTCAACTAATTAAATCTGAAGCATAAAAAAAAAAAAAAAAATTACAGTAATAGATATCAATCAAGACACCTACGTTCATAACAGATGACAAGGAACACACAAGTTTTACTGAAAAAAATTAATAATCATGTAATGCAGATAAGGCAAACTTAACAGTCTACCAAGGAACACCCAATTTCAGATTATAATAATGTAGATCAATTAATGCTTTGAAAATATAATTGTTTACTTACAGCTGGACCTTGTTTAATGATGACTTTGGATGGTGAACCTGGTTTCAAAGCAACACTTCCTGATTGAGCTAGAGTGTTCAGAGCACGTGACAATACTGTGATGTTGGGATTCATAGACTGTTTACTTGGTGACCTTGAAACTGGAATCATAGTAATTTTGGTAGGGGTCTTTGCCGGTGAGATGGGTATTTTATGGTATGGGACATTAATCTTTGCAGTGCCAGCACCGGGGATGGTGGCAATCACAGTCTTGACTGGTGATAAGATTCCTTGAGATGTTATAGTCACTGTCTTTGTTGGTGTGCCAGGTTGCACGGTTGAGGTGGCAACCTGCTGTGTGTTTGTATTACTTCCATTGTTTAAGCTACTAGTGCTTGGCAAAGACGTCAATGTAAAAGTTTGTGCAGTTGATGCAGCTGACAATGCCTGGGGCTGTCCAGACATAGGATTTTTGGTGATGATCACCTTGGTGATTACATTGCTGCCTGATGAAGGATGGGGCCTTTTGACCCCAGCCCTCTCCAATGTCGTCACATCTCCCAGCATGGATGTTCCTGGTGGTGCTGTGGTTGGCTGGCTGACCACTGTGGGTTTCTGCCGCACTATGATATGACTTTTTGGGAGCGATGCGCCATTGTTGACAAGTGTTGGCCCATTGCTATTTGTCTTAATGGGCTGTTGAAGAATGAACTGGCCATTCTGATTTTGAACTGTGAGGAGATTTACTGGGGGGTCTGATGAGGAAGTGCCTGCTTGTCCTATAGATGATACCTCTGATGGTGCTGATGTATCCAATGAGGCAAGGCTTGATATATCACTGGTATCTGACCTCGAATTTGTCATTAAAGTCTCTGTGACAGATACAACCTCCATGTCAGATGCTCCAAGTGCTTCATGGCTTGCCAGATATGAACTCATCAACTGGGATTATCAATGCGTCTATAAGAAAGAGAAAAAGACAAAATTTGTCAAAAAATAAATAAACATTGATGTAGTATTTCTCAATACAACTTAAGGTAATTTTTCACCAACAGACACTAAGTCAAAGCGGCATGATTAACTGACAAAAAATTCAGTCCATTATCTCACCAAAGCATTCACATGCTTTCAGAGTATAAAGGGAATTACAGTGCAAACATTTCACTTTTTCCCCCAATAAGCTTGCTTTATTTACAGTTAGTTAACTGTCCATATCTCACTGTGTGTAGGATAAAAGTAAGCATACTTCATTCTATATCACCTCTTTACTTCTCAATCTCAGCTGGCAGTGAGAATAACTGTCTTGTTTTAGCTTTTTTTTTTTTAAATGCATCAGTCTTACTACTCATACTCTACATTACAATTGAAGAAGATTAGAATTCCTGAGTTTGTTTGTGTTGAGATTTAATGACACACCAGCATGATTACAGCTATACTGTGTCAAACACAGTTAGAAACATTTACATGTCAAGAGGAAGAAAGCTGGCAGGACAGAAGACAGGAGCAAGGAGAGAGAAGAGATGTCACCCCTGGAACGTCGAGGATAGCATTCCATGGGAGACATCCCACAGACAGCGGGCTTTCACCACTTGCAGGTGGGAACAAAAGAACCCACTTTTATACGACAGGACCCCGTGGGGGGGAAGAATTTCTGAGTGCTAATATCAAGGTGTTTTATTCCATTAAAGAATAAAAAGCAATATATATATGCAAAAGAACAAACACTGACATAAACTTACAGAGAACATTTGGATTACAGTAGAGCGTGGAAAACCCAAATTTCTTGGGAATAAAAAAAAAAATGCATTCCAGATTTCTGTCTTCGAAATTTCCATGACATTTTATTTTTTTTATAAAGGAACAGGACTGTTGTGGGGATTTAACCATGATGACATTAATGTGGTCTGATCTTAAGAGTACTGCAGTAAATAGCACCTCCAGTTCATTTACATGACATCATCCACTATTTTTTTGTACAGCACGTTTGCATCCTAGCAGGTCACTGTGCAAAACAGACAGCATAGGTGGACTAGCCCACCACCCCTCAATAACCACACTATCCATCCCAATGATTCATCTTCAATGTGGTCCAGATTTAGACCTACACTACACGCTAATCTCCCTCCTCCACACGTTTTCTTTTGCCACTAAAGCCTGGGGACAGCAAGGCCAAATAAAAAATTTGCCCAATCAGACATTCTGCTGCTTTGAAATCAGAAGATGGTGTAGAAATTACAGTGGTCTCCGCCTAAGAATCTGGTCGCCAGGAGACAAAAAAAAAGGGGTCTCTTACAGGCCTGAGATTTAATGTTCGCCAACTCACCAATGGCCCCTAAAAATGGTGTCTGGTGAACTCGATTTACGGCACTACTCGCCCGGCTGGCGACCTAAAAATTACCGCCAGTGGTAGAGATTTCGTACAGTTGTATTTTATTTTATTTTTTTAAAAATTTAGTTTAAAAAAAAAAAAGAATACCTGGGCGGTATATCAATAAAAACAGAGAATAAAGTTGTTTTCTAAAAATAATCAGCACAAACAGTGTTGTTATTGAAAGCATTGTTTATTAGCAATAGTAAGACAATTTAAAGTAGAACTGCATTTTCGATCAAAGGGTCTGGCAACCTGAAACATTTTCTGGCAACCTCAACTTCCCAGGTTAGGAGCCCGGCTGGCTGCTTAGCCTGGCTTGCTAAATCTCAGGCCTGTCAAATAAAAAAATGTGTTGAACAGTATCAATATGCAATATGTTGCTTTGTTGTTGTTGTTGTTTTTGTTCGTCACTTTTCCTTTTTTTTTTTTTAAGTACGGTAGCAAATCATTAGAAGGAAGTACAGAACCAATACATGTATATATTTCTGAAAGAATTTGTTTTCTTTGTTTGTTTGTTTTATTTTCCTCTTCTTTTTGTTTTCTTTCTCTTTCCTTCTTTTTCTTCTCTTTAATTCCTTTTTTCCTTCTCTTCTTTCTTTTCTCTTCTGTCCAAACATTGGCGTGAAGAAGACAAACATTAAAATGTAGATTATTTTTTAAAACTGATCATTTCTAGTAACTGCTAAACAACTGGGAAGATGTGCCGGTACCATTCTGTCCACATCTTGGATTCTAATTCTATCATCACAGAACACATGGACGTGGTGTAAATACACGACACAGTGAAATCTTTCTTTCTTCGTTTCCTTTATTTCCTAGGCTTCTTTTTTTTTTCTTTTCTTTTCTCTTCTCTCCAGACATTAGCATGAAGAATACAAACATTAAAATGTAACTTTTTAAAACCGTTCATTTCAATTCACTACTAAACAGATGGGAAGATTTTAAAACCGTTCATTTCTAATCACTACTAAACAGGTGGGAAGATGTGCCTGTACCATCCATCTGTCCCCTGGATTCTATCATTACCGTACACATGTGCTTGCTATGGATACAGGAGACAGAGAAATCAGGTGTTAGAATTTGTTTAAATATACCGAGATACTGATGTCAAATTAAAGCTGTTTCCTTTCTGTTAGTGTTAATGAAAGAAAAAAAAAATTGTGTCTTCAGCACAAGTAGAATTTCGTCAATTAATAACTGTTGCAGTTGAATGTAATGAGAAAATGGCTGATCAAGCTTGTTGATCTCAATCCCACAAATTCTCAGTTAGCTCTTGAACAATCTCTGTACTTTTAGTTTTACACGCTATACATTAATTTAACTCTAAAATGGATGTACAGATGTACAGGCTTTTGTGTCAAAAAAAAAAAAAAAGGTGTGAAAAGTGAATTGATGTTGGGAAAGTTTGTGATTTCTCCGCCCCGACCTATCGACTACCTGATTTGATCGTGGCAATTCTCACGTGTTTTACATTGATGTACTTGGGGAAAAAGGTGTGAAACATGAAATTATTACAGCTTCAGTAAAATGATGTGTCAATTTTCTGAAGTTGCACTTCTTTTCCCGCATAAAATAAACACTTTAATATGAAGGAAAGAAAATGACACTATTTGCAGTTTTTAAGGAAAAGTGTCTATTTATTCCTCTGTCACCCAAATTTCAGTTCAAATTCAATAACATCAAACAAACTGGCACACGTTCACAATGATGTCATCAAGGTCAATGATTATAAAGCTCTGATTTTTTTTTTTTAAAATCATTTTTTTTATTGCTAGAAAGTCATCTGGCAACAAAGTTAAGAAGTCTATGTGCAAAAGGTCTCCTCCATGTTACAAAGCCAATATATCATAAGGAAAGAAAAATAATCAAAAGAAATGTAAAATTATATTATTTTTTTATACATACATGTAACAATAATAATAATAATAATACATCTAAAAAAAAAAAAAAAAGAGAGATGATAATGATTAGTGCAAGAATGAAGATTAGCTTTGAAGTCCACATTGTAAATGTACATCTTCAGTTACACACACACACATACACACACACATATTCATATACACTGCTCACTTCATTCAAACTTTGTTAACAGTAACAATTTATTCTATTCCATTGTTAATCATTATTTAATTATCTAACAACATTGTACGTGAATCAGCTTTGCCAAACTTCAGCCCCATGACCACAGAGCTTATAGTTTTTCCTGGAACACGATATGACAGACTGCTTGTTTTTTTCCCCCTGCAAGCCACTGTATCACAATTATTACCGTTCTGAAAGCATCCAATGTTTCACAAAAGTGATGATCTACTACTGAGAATATTGTCTACTGGTGAACAGAATCACACACAACTTCTCATATCCTTCCTCAGTCCATTTAGGTGTGGAAAAGACAAATTGGATTGTTAATTGAAGCTCCAAGATTACATGCCACATGGGGAAGACAACAAATAAAGACAAACTAACTTGGCAGCACAAGTCAGACGTGGACAAAGTCCCCAGATTTCTGTATGGCATTGATGGTGATGAGGACCAAGTTCCTGCCTGTGTATGGCATTGTGGCTGTGCTAACACTTGTATCAAATAGATCTGCCTGTTTGGCTTTTTTTTTTTTTTTTAAATTTATTTATTACTTATTTTTTGGCTGGCTGGAAAAGCAAATGCAGTGATGGCCATGAGGACAGTTGGCCGCCCTGGAATGTCAAGGAGGGATTGACACCTCAGTCTCTGAGCTCAAACACCTCAGAAAACAGCTCAACCACAGCTGTGTCTAACACACAGGGTATTTATATCAGTTATATAAGATTCTAATTTATCTACAACCTCTCTGTGCCAACCAACTATTCCCTTTTTATCCCCCTGCTTAGAAGAAAGGGGGAAAGAGAAACTGACGGCTGGCTATGAGAATGATTGGTCTCTCAGGTCAGAATGTGTTGACACATCAACTCAGGACTGTAAATCTTTCACTTGCCATTTGTGAAGGGAGTGCTTGAAAAATTACGACCGTGTGCAATTCCTAGATCAAACTTAACACGACATGTCGAGAGTAACCAACAAAAAAGGGAGTTAGTGTTCCTAGCACGGAATGTCTTGGTTATGGTCTGTTTCAAACAAGAATTGTATCTGGACTTCTCGGGGCAGGGCAGTGTGGGGTTTGCATTAAGATTACAATAGATGTTAAAATAGTACAGACATGCATACTATAGCAAAGAGCAGCACACTGGCTGTTCACATTTCATACAATACAGGAAGCAAATACATAGACATTGTCATGTTTGATGGGCGTGTATGAGAGATGGGGGGAAAAAAAAGTATCTTAAATGTTACAAAAAACAAAAATGAGAATAAATAATATAAAGAGAGAAAAAAAAACTGTGATTAAAAAGCCTATGGCAAGCCAGTCTAACACCTTTCGCACATGTATGTAGAAGTGTAAACAAAAATAAGAATTGATAAAAATTGAAAAAAAAAAAAAAAGAGTATATTTCATTGATTCTATATACATGGAGGGCCTACAATTAGACTTGACTTGCCACAAAGCCCAGCCCCACCTGTGGGTTGTAAAAAGACCCCGGGGAGTGGACAATGTAAAAAAAAGCACTTTGCTCTACAGGTTCTAGTGATGAGTGAACAAAAACGTGTCATTTGTTACTTTTTTCATAATCAGAATGTCATAGTAACATCATGATGTCATTTCTATAAAAAATAACAAAGGCAATCCATTATACTCAGCTCTCTCTCCCACACAGTCATTCTGTCACTCACTGCAAGTTCCACATACACCTCACAGATACAAACATACAAGATACATGATGAGCTACAACTTTGTACACGTCTCTGTTTGTCTGTTAGTCTATGTTCAAGTCAGGAGTAGAAATACACACAGTACTAAATGATTCAGATACCAGAATTAGGAGTTTCTGAATAGCCCTGCTGTTTTGGTATTGATAAAACTAACATTTGGACATAAGATTTGAAATTTGTTTCATAGTTTTTTTGTTTTTTTTTTTAACGAGTTGCTTTATATTTCTTTTTTCCACAAATTGTTTTACAGGTTTTTTTTTTAAACAAGACAATGAAGAAAGAGCCAGCCAACACAAGCATAGGTTTGTAAATCTGGCAGGGACCAGAACATAAAAAACTAATAATAATGATAAAACTGACAAAGTACCTGCACCATATCGTCGTCCAGCTCATGTATGGGTGTATCGGCTATTTTTAAGGTTTTGAGTTATTACTGGTTTCTGAAAGCTGGGATCAAGATCTATGTTCTCCCAAAGTGGTGTTTTCCTATCTTGAACCATTTAGGAGTTATGCACATTTTGTGAAAGGGATGTACAGGCATTTCAAAAACTAAACGTTTCTCAAAAAAAAATGGTAAAATGGCCGATATGCCCCTACGTGAGATGGACGACGGTATGTATGTCTACTCCTTAAATGTAACAATTTACTGGGATGTTAATATATGAAGTTCTTATTTTCCACTGATGACAGTATCACACCCTGGCAATGAAAGCTGGTGGTGGGACCAGTTGTCTCAGGTCCTAGTCCTAGTGAAGTCTAGGAAAGACCACGGCTAACTGAGGCTGGCAGACAAGTGTACGGGTCAGCTCTGCTGTCCGAGGATCCTCAGCCACACAATGGCAGTGAGAGAGAACTACAGCAATGGTTGACAATTAAAGACTTTAATTTTTTGTTCTCACTACGCTGTGATAAAACTATGCACAACCTATTCTCTTCACGTATCACAATGGCCACTTTGATTGTCACCCAAATTACTTCCCTTTGCCAAGTACAAACACGATAACACAAGTATGGTCAAGAAGGAATTTAAAAAAAAAAAAAAAAGACGTTTTCACTTATGACTATGTGAAACATAAAGAACAGAATATTGTGAAAAATTTACATGTGATGAACATATTTTTCTTCCATATCTGGACACATTTTTTTCATAATTTTTTGCACCATGTGTTTCAAACAAGAGAAAAATTGTTTTTTGTTTCTTTCTTTGCAAATGCAATGTTTGTCCTGTATCTCTTGTACTTGGCCAAGGGGAGCAACCTAGCTGGCTGAACAAAAAAATTGATTCCTCTGTCAGAAGCAGGAGTGGTGGAAGAGACATAGGGTGGTCACTGACCAGGGTAGAGGGGGTGTGACCCTTGTTTGGAATGAATTCATGCTGGAACAAATGTGGCAACTCAAGGGTGTGGTGACCTGTGCGACACCACTCAAAACATTGAAGTCTGGCTTGGCTGGTGGTGTCGCACATGGTCTCAGCCTCACAAAGCTCATCACTCACATATCTCACAATTCACCTGTCTACTCACTCACTCACACACACACACACATACAGGCACACATACAGGCACACACACACAAACATACACTTTGAGGCACAAATTCATGGGGTCATAGAAAAATAACTCTTGATGGACACACAACCAAAGCAACCTGTGAACCACGGACAGACAGACAGACAGACATAATACAAACATTTGTCTTGGTTTTGAACATTAAACAAAAAAGAAAGAAAATGTAATGAGGACATCAACTTTGTGAGCAAGTGAAAATCTTCTCTCCTCATCTCAGAGTTGACATTTAGAATGAACAAAATATAACATCAATATGTCAGGAAACATCTTCAAATGACTAACCAGAACAAATTACAACAAATTAGACCCCAAAAAAAAAAAAATGATGAGGACAACTTCACAACAAAAAAGTTTTCAAAAAAATCAATGATTCACTTTGTATATGAAAACTATATGTATTACATTCTTTTTTCTGTTACAAATGTCAACAACAAAAAATGTTCATTGTAATACAATTTGGGTTCTTTTGCTTCTATAACTCATGTCTGTTAACAATGTTACTTCTGATCTTAGCTAGAGAGAATCTTATACAGATGGCAGATTTATATACTGGGGAGCTAGAGAAGGCAGAGAGAGAAGATATTTCTATAGACTCAATGAAAAGTTGCCTTAAACTAATAATGGCTTCCACAAGATGGAGGTTGGCTTCACAGGTTTGCTGGTATGATGTGAATAATTCTGCCAGCTTGCATAAAATAATGTTTGCTCTAACCAAAACACAATGTAATATATTGTCATTCTGACAGTTTACACATCATCACTCCAGAATTAAACTGTCCTAACTACTACATATAACTGCTGCAGTTAGGACAGTTTCATTCTGTTACGATAACATTTACATCCCCTTACAAGATCAGTTCCCTTTTGGCCATCAGCAAATACATGTATGGTAGCCCATTTCTTCGACCTTGACACTATCCTCCATATTGTACATTACTTAAAAGATGGAAAGTTATACAGTGTAAACTAAGAAACATCCAATAAGAAATCCAATCAAGACATGAAGGTTATTAAATTTAAGTGTTAGCACCAAGCACTGAAAAAAAAGGTCAACCAACAAAGCAAAAACTAAAAAGAAAAAAAGAAACAAGAACATGAGGCTGTAAGAGAATAAAAATGTTTAACTCAAACTATGAGAACAAAAGAGAAATCAGGGAGTCTAACAACTACGGACACTCGTATGTACAACATTTACAGAAGGTGAACCAAACCTAGGAATGTTTGAATGGGCCAATGTGTGACATGTCACATACATAGTGAACATTTAGTGTGGTAGTTCTGAATGCCCGTATTTTTCACTGTGGCTGTCAGACAACTCCCTCCCTGGTGCTAATACAACTTTCTGCTGAGAGCGACACTCAGTGGCCCAAGGTTTTTTGTGAACTTTGCTATATGCAATAACATGAGCCAAACTTTCAGATTTCCTACAGGTCTCACCTCTCCAGGGCCAAAATACAGTTTGTAAAGGCCATGGTCAAAAATTCCTCCTGGATATGGAACAGATGTGAATCTGAAGGATTTTCAGAAGAAAATGAAAACTAAACTAAACGTTAATACAATGGTCTCTGCCTAACTGCCAAATCTCAGGTGGATTTTTTTTTTTTTTTTTTTTTTGTTCATTTGAGAGCGTCTTCATTTAGTGAAAAAATTGTGTTTCACAGCAGAGGCAGGTTCTTAAGTGGACGCGGGCTCTTGGGCGGAGACCACTGCACTTTACAAACTTATTGGTATGTAATGAGAACAAGCAATATGGAATAGACATGTGAGGAGTTGTCCTCAAGAGTTAACATGCAGTGATGACAGAAACCTTGATAACATCAAAAAGAAACAGAAATGCAAGCAGTACAAAGTGTTACCATTCAAGTGTTAAGGAAACTTAAAAACTTTTTTTTTGAAAATTATATCCATCATATTTTTGGTACTGATAAAACAAGACTGTGGATATGTTTTGATTTATAATTTTATTATTTTTCTGAGACAATAAAGGACAGACAACACAAGGTTAACCTTGTGACTATGGCAGGCTGCATAACATTTTATATATATATATAAAAAAAAAGTGACCTTGTACCATCTGCATTTCCATTCCTCCCATGTCAGACAATGGAAAAAAGGAACTCATCCCACTGTACTTGTAAGCAAACATGAATTCTCACCCACTCTGGTAACACAAGCATAACATTCAAACATCTTATCCATAAACATCAGATATTGACGTCTCTTTAACCAGCAAAGTATTACAGCAAAACACAATAACAAGTTTTCTAATATTTCACTGAAATGATACAGACATACCCAAGTGGAGACAACATAGAATGAATGGAATCTCTGAACATGAAGACACTGGACATAAATGAATGATGAAGGGCAGATATAAAAATATTCTTTTTTTGTACATGTCTGATGAAAGTGTGATCCCTTGGGGTCATTTCTCCACAGCTTTCTAACAGGTATGAGATGTTCAAGCATCAGGCAAGGCCAAGCCAGGCAATCTTTCTTATCACAATTATCCTCTGGTTTCCACAGTGTCATCTTTCCTTACATTGCATAGTTTTAGCTGCTTTGTGGATGTAGATGTGCACTCACAGTACATTGAGGAAGGAGAAAACAGAATGGCAAAAGCTTAATTAATATCCTATGAATTGGCATATCAATGGTCAGCCTACAGGATCAAGTGGGTCATCTCACATTTTTCTAAAGCTCCCAAATTTTCCGTAGTTTCATTAATGCCATTCCTATTGGTTCAGGCCATAGGCCGACATTAAAAGTGGTGACGGTCTTGCACCAAACCACAGATATCCCCAACATTTTGCCTGTAGACTCAATTTCAATCAAAGTGATACCAACAGGAGGAAGATCACTAAACAAGGAATGTTATTGACTGGGATTATTTAATTCATATTTTACTGAAGCTTACCTGATAAGGGATAGCCCATTTTTGTCCCTAGCAGCAATCAACTTTGACAAAGAAACAACTTTTACATCGAACATTTTCAAATCAGAAAAAAGAAATTGGAAAAATGATACATCGTTTCCAACCATAGCTTTAAGTGTCTAACATTTACAAAACACCCTGCAATTATTTAGACACCTGCCTTTCACAGCATCCCACAGAGTGATGCATAAAATTGGTTACAGAAAACCATAGAACTAACAAGCTCAGT
Source organism: Peronia verruculata (assembly GCA_038406235.1). Classification (NCBI taxonomy): domain Eukaryota; kingdom Metazoa; phylum Mollusca; class Gastropoda; order Systellommatophora; family Onchidiidae; genus Peronia; species Peronia verruculata. Next base: position 3,385 of record JBCAUA010003192.1, on the reverse strand, counting down.
AAACATGGAATTAGTTCCTGTCTGACCACAACTGGATCTTTTCAGAATGAAACATGGCAGCGCTTTGTTCCATTATTACAAAAGGGACAGCTGATGAAAAAGATGTTCACTGAGCGAACTCTTCCTTTAAGACAGAGAATGTTTCACTCAAACTTCCAATTTTTTTCCCCAATTTGGATGACCTAAATTGTCAGGATAACAGGTAGGCCTATCTATGGGAAAGTTTACAGATCCAATATCTTTTACAAAAAAAAAATAATAATAATAATAAAGATAAGAAAAACCAAGATGCTGACCCTATGGAAAACATGAAATTTTTTTCTGATCCACTCTTCTATGTATGCTACTTTCATTCCACAGAAACTTCAATGCTTAGTCAAAATATTGGATGCCTTTAAGCAGAAAGTGACACTGGTCGTATCTGCATGTTTCATCACCATCGCTCTTTCTCTTAACTTACTTCTTCTCATTAACAAAAAATCCCACTATTCAGGAGATCTCTGCCCGGGCAAAATAACGCTGTACATGACCAAAAGAACAAAAGCTCGTCCCAGTCTCAACAGTTCATCTATCAAATCCACTTACAAAGTTTTGCTGTTGGGAATCATCTGAGCATCATCATTTCCAAGGCTACAATAAGAAACTAAAATTTTCCAGCAGGATAAGTAACTGAACTTTCTGAAACTGATTGATTTATTTAGTTTTTAAAAAATCAGCAGACATCTATGTCTCCAAGCTTTCATCTATATTGTGGACTCTGTGGTCTGTGTGGAAGGTGGGACCTTTTTCTGGTAAATGCCAATGAAAGAGCCGTCCTCATTAAAGTGGGTGTCGTCCTCATCTCCGTATTCCCCTAAACTTTCATCATCGCCACCAATAGGAACATCATCATACTCCAGATCTCCTCTGGGTTTTTTGTCTGGGTAGTCGTAGTCATCCAGGTCTCTGGGGATCACAGACAAAGCAAAAGATAGTTTATTTATTTCGAAGAACTCAATCCTGGCATGGAACTTTGTACCAGTTCAGATTAAGCCTATCTGGAAGGGAAAAAATTATCTAAAAACTGGGTCTCCTTACAAAAAAAAAATCTGCTTTTGCATACATAGTTGATTTCTCTACAAAAATCAAATGCAGCAAAGAAGAATTCCATACTCATTCATGTAGAGTACCAATTCCACAGTAAACAGTGAGTGTAGGGCTGGCCACCATTACAAAGATTACATAGCTTTCAAACTTCTGCTTAGAATCTGCTTTGCCTTTTGAGAGCCTGGAGATAACACAGACATGTTGAAAGGCAGGTTGTCTCAGGCATTTCTGTGATTATTTGGGGAGACTTGCAATGGTATGGAGGGTTTTTGTTTTTTTTTAAACTGACTTGATCCTCCTGAATACTGACATGACATAACTTGCCTCTACTAAAGACAATTTTGATATCCGGGTTGGAATTGCAATGTTCTCAACACAATGGCAGTAGCACTGAAGTCGCCTTGGCTTTCAATGGTTTAATGATAAATGGCACAGACAGCAATCATCTACTGGCACAAATCTATGCACTATCTATCTACAAAAACCCTACTTCTCCTGGCTAACTCTTCAGGCTAAGGTTTTATTCTGCATGCATAAAATGATCTATCCGTATCACACGTAACCTCAGGAACTGGTTGGGAACAATCACAAATTGTCTTAGCATACTTACGGTCTAGAGTAATCATTGAAACCTTTGTCCTTCAATTCCTTCTCAGGGTCCAAACCAGCTCCAGTCTCCTTCTTGTCCACTGTTAAGAGAAAATGATAGATGTATAATCCCTTTTGTTTTTCTGACAGCAACAATATTTTCTCTAAATTTCTTCCTTTGCTCAATCACAGAAAAAGAGTAAATGAAACTAAACTAATAATGCAAAATAAAAACTAATTAAAGAAAAGAAGATAGAATAAAACAAAATAAAATCAAATCAAATAAAAATGACATAAAGTGAAAATAGGATCGTAATCCATTAATAAATGCCTGGCTATATTTTACTCAGGAACAGGCACAATTTTTTGGTTGATGAAATCCACTGAGATGAGAAAGAAAAGTTACCGGAACATAAGACAGGACAAAAACTTGATTAGGACTATTCCAAACTAAAACCAGCAGTCACCGGGAATACAAGTTCATCTGTGCGCACAAAATGATCCATATATCCTGCATGGTTCTATATCACTTTCACAGTTTCGTACCTGCTTTGCTCATGTGCTGGTCTCAGCTGTCTTATACAGAACCTGTGAACCAGCTTAGCACTGAGGGTATAATTTGTTATACCACAACTGACTCTTTGTCTGAAGGTCTTACCATTATAGTCTCCCTCCTGCTTCTTGCGGCAGATGACAAAGATGATGATGATGATGACAATGATGAGGAAAATGAGTCCGATGATCAGCCCAATGATCCACATGTCAATACCCGATGAGGCTCCAGCTATGGGGGCTGAAAAAGAGAGAACCATCCACCACTTTTAGACATTGTGTAGACGCATGAGCCAAGACTCAAGATATTTAAAAAATCTTTATGACAAAATTTCCGTTTGTGGAAAAATGGTGAACCAGTGCAACCCCATGTGTCTCACCAACAACAAGAAGTGTTGTGGCTTTCCTTAGCCGTCTATTCTTAGAATAAAAAAGTAAGAGACACAAGTTTTTTTTTTCAGGATTGGCGTGGCAACCCTGTATGTAACATGTATGTTGTGTCCACAATGTATGTCTCAAATTACAAATTTTCCACTGATTTATCACTAGAAAGCTTTTGTAAGGAATGGCAGCCCTGTATTCATAAATATGGAAAAAATATTTCAACTCCTTGGTTTTGGGCATATTACTGGACACGCAAATTTGAAAGGTGTTTTCCCTGCCTCTTTCAGACTCGGGGGGGGGTATACATGCTTCAGACAAATTTTACTAATTTTGAGAAAATTGCCAGAAACCAAGGTTAAGAAGAAAGAATGGGATTATATAAATTGAAATTTGTCGAAAAAATCAATTTTTTCGCAAAAGTTCCGCTTCGATGGCGACCATCTTGAAAAAAATGATGAATCACAAGAACGGATTTTATTGGAACAGTTTTAGGACTAGACCATTGAAACTTTGCAGGAATGTTCGTTTAAGTATTGTGCATAGTACTATGTGGGGGTTTATCAATAACTTTAACGAGAAAAATTTTATAGAAAACTGAAAATTGCCTATACCCTGAAAGAGGAAAATATGCTACCGCCAGACACAAAAACTACAAAACATAAATGAAATAATGAGAAATCCAGCAATGTCTCAACATTGAACCACAGTTTATTCTTTGCTGCAGCTCTGTGCAAAGTTTCAACAAGATAGCATCAGTAGTTTTGTCACAGGATTT
>JBCAUA010003161.1:0-13505 GCA_038406235.1 Peronia verruculata | reverse complement strand
CATCGCTCACATGTGGCTTTGTTTACTTGCTCTGCGCATGGCAGACAAATCTGGACGAATGATGAGCTCTCAGACTTATCACATCATATAAACAAAACCACATGTGAGCGATGTTTCCTAGGTCATGTGATTTTGCTTAAAATACCTAATTACCGCCAGTAAACAACTTCAGTATCAAGATTCGAACATTCTGATCCAAATTTTAAATCCCCTGAGCTGGAACAATTACATATTTTGTTTCCTGTTCCTGTCGCTATTGTTGTTGTTGTTGTTGTTATTTTGTTGTTGTTGCTATTACAACTGTTGTATTTATTAAAGATATTAACCAAACATTTTCTGATTCTGTGTTCATTGTTTATCGGCTTCTTTGTCATTGTGTCTCCTACCTTTCGCAATCACATTAATTTGACATATAGTGGTCTATCTCATAAAAGGGCGTATGTATAATTTCATCTTTCTTTTTAACCTAAAACCATTACTTTTTTTCTGTTTGCACCAAGCGAGAATTATATAACTACATTCTCAGATAGCAGCGTGTCCATAGCTCTGGGGCATTCAGAATGTATTATTATTAAAACGCTTTCGAATCCCAAAACAACTGCTCTATGGTGAATTGGCACGAGGTAAAAGACAACCAGGAAGACTAAAACTGAGGTATAAGGATGTATGGAAGTCCAGTTTGACCAAATGTGAGATAAACATCAAGATAGGAGAAGAAACAGTAGAGAACAGAGGCCTATGGCAGACAGCTGTGAATGAAGGAGTCACCAAACTTGAGAGCGCTCTGACAAAAACCAGGTGGAGAAACGTTTGCGACGGAAGGAAAACAGCAATAAAGAGCGATGTGGCGTCCTCGTGATTCAAATACAGCTGAAGAGACTGGATGGACGATAAGAGCTGTATATTATACGCTCTTTCGTGACAAAGCAACCACTATCTCTCAAACTGTTTTTGACCTCACCCAGAGATACATGCAATGGCACGCCCTTTTCTCTGACCGGTGATGATAATCACATATATATGGATGTACATAATATGCTATACATAAGTACACATAATTATATATAAGCACTATGCTTAAGTAGATGCAGCACAAACGATAACAAAAAGTAAAGAATAACAAAAGTATAACAAAAACAAGAGTGACATCTATGGCGACAGAACATTATCAAAAATTAATTCTGCCTACACCTACCAGGTCACCATGTCCGCTTCGTCAACTCCCCCTCCCCCCTCCCTCTAACACACACACACACAGACACACAATCACACAGTGCACGGGTTCTCCGGTAAGCAAATAAACAAGCTGGGTTGATCCGACCTTCTCTGTCAACTGCCTCACACACACACACACACACACACACACACACACACACACACGCATAGAAAAACATACAGCGAACAGGTCCAAACACACCCAAATGTCACACAGGTATACACACACATGTACACACACACGTAAACAAGACAAGCAAACCACGAGACCTACACATCTACCCACACATAGGTACGGTAGATCTACCTGGAGACACAGTGCAGCCAAGCCAAGTCATAGTTAGTCTGCATGTACACATACACAATAAGTACACACACATAAACACACAAACAAAGACTCCACACACCTGCATGCCATCTATCGCATGGGTATCTGGACACATGAAATGACATGCAAGTGTCACACACACACACACAAACACACATGTACACAAATATACAAACAAGCCAACGGGTCCACACATCTATGCAAGTCGTAACACGTCACACAGGTGTGCTGAGATCCGAGAATGAGGGTAACAGTAAGTCACAAACAACACACATACGCACACACATACACACGCACATACACACACACACACGCACACACACAAGCACGACTAACGGACGCACACACCAACACACCCATGTGTCCCACAAACGATCCCGGGGTCCCGTGAAAGAGAGAAAGTCACGTGACAGAGGCACCCATCTGGTGGGGCTGCCTGTTTGGTTCACACGAGAACTGGGGGAAACGTATGTGTGACGTCATAATACTAGCGTCTTCTTGGCCTTAACTCTTTACTGTGTGAGGGAACGCATCTAACCGACCAAAAAAAAAAAACCAAAAACCAAAAACACACACACACACAAAGAAAAAGACGAGAGATAAAAAACAAGAAAGAAGGGGAGGAAAGAATTAGAACGAAAGAAGCAAAGAGACAGTCAGAAAGGCATAAAGAACAAAAGAGAAAGAAATACAGAAATACAATAAAAACATAAAAAGAGAAAGACAGAGAGAATAACACAGAAAAAAAGAAGGAAAAAATAAAGAGGGCGGAAGAAAGAAAGAAAGAAAGAAAGAAAGAAAGGGGAAAAACCCCAAATCCTTTCCCCTTATCACTCAGGGAATGAAAAGTAGTTGTGAGTAACCGATATCTTTCATTTGAAGATTATGTTATAAACTTTTATGTTACGGTAACGTTTTCTCGTACATCTTGCGTTTTCGTCGATTTCGTTGTAAACAATCCCAGCACATAAACAAGCCCCGCACATAAACAAGCCAAATAATAACACAATGTCTTCCCTTTGATTGTTATACATTTCGTTATCGTGTAAGTTTCATTTAATGTTCGTCATAACGAACAAGCAAGGACAGCGAACATGAGTGAATGCATGTATGACTATGGGGCAGGCAAACTCAACTGTTTCCTAAACGCGTTCGTTTTCATTTCGTTATAAATAATCAACGCCGTCCTACGCAAGGTATCAACCGGACTTACTACAATTACATTACTTTTACATTACAATCTTATAAGTTTCTTCTCTTGTTGTGTTGTTGTTCGTCCCTCTGTTTTTTTTTTTTTTTCGGTTCGTCTTAACCAACTCCCCAATGGAGGCTTCGGGGTATAAAAGTACATATACATGTAGGCTGTTAGCTCCCACCTTCAGGTGGTGAAAGCCTGGGGTCGGTGGGATGTTTCCTACGGGAAGTCATCCTCGGCGTTCTAGGGGTGATATCTCATCTCATCTCTCTCTCTCTCTCTCTCTCCTTGCTCCTGTCTTCTGCCCCACTCTCTTTCCTCTCTTCTTCTTGACGTATAAACACATCTTACCATGTTTGACACAAAACAATATAGCTGTGAGCGTGCTGATGTGTCTTTAAACTCCAACACGAACGAACAAACTAACCAGCGAGTAGCGGGCAATATAATCTTATAGTACACACAAAACACATCTGCAGCAGATGTTCAGTTACTCTATAACTTTGCCACACTGAATTACCAGCGTGTCAGCTTTTGTGTTTGTCAGAGTGGAGCTATCATTAAAAAAAAAAAAAAAAGCCGAAAGCAGCTGAGATGACTGACAATATGGTTGTCACATATCCCCTAGTCCGATTGAATAGCTAGCGCGGTCACCCAAGCGTGGCTTCATAACGTCAGGAAAACATTCAAAATGGCTGGGCCTCGCTCTAAGCTCTTTTTATTTGCCATCTGGGCGGTCGATATGAGATAGGAATCTCTCTCTCTCTCTCTCTCTCTCTCTCTCTCTCTCTCTCTCTCGTTCATTCTCTTTTCTTCTGCATTTTTATTTATTTTTTTCCCCGACCTCTGTTTTCGTTTTATTGATGACGCTACTGTTTTCTTAATAATACGCATCTCTCTCACTCTCATATTTTTCTCCGTTCCTCTTTCTTTCTGTCTATTTCTTCGTTCTCTTTTCCCTTTCCTGCATATAGGTTTTTCATTCTTTATTTCTTTCTTTCTCCCCTCTCCCTCCTCGTTCTTTCTTCTACTTCTTCTTCTTCTTTGGTTCTAGCGTTCCTTTTTTTTCTCTCTTTCTCTCTCTCTCTCTCTTTTCTGTTCCTCATCCTTTCTTCTTCCTTCCCGTTTCTTTCTGACACTGACCTTCCTAAACTCGCTCTGCTTCTTTCTCTCTTTCATTCTCTCTCTCTTCCACTCCGTCTCTCTCTCTCTCCCTTTTTTCCCTTGGTTTTTGCCCTTTCGTTGGCTTCTTCTTTTCTTCTTCTGTCTTTCTTTTTCTCCCGCTAACCAGTTGTCAGATAAATAATGGAGGACCCTCATACCACTGACAAAGAAGACAACGGGTACTATAATTATTCTAGTTTCCCGCCTACTATCAGCGCGATCAATACTGCATACCCATCTGTTTCATTCAATCACTCACTCATTCATTCACTCACTCACTCAGTGATTCTTTCACAAGCTCACTCACTCCCTTACTGGCCCATTCACTCACTCACCCTTTCACTCACTCGCACACTCATTCATCCATTAACGCAGTCATTCGGTCACTCTTTCACTCGCTCACTCACTCGCTCGCTCACTCACTTCCACCCACACACATCTTTTCTGTCTTTCAGGGCATAAGTGTGTGTGTATGCAAGTGCATGTCTTAGACCAAACATATATCGTGGTTTTATAGTGAGCCTGCGAGTGAGTGAGTGAATGAGTGAGTGACTGACTGACTGAGTGAACGAGTAAATGAGTGAATGAGTGAGTGAAAACTGAACGCCACGTACGGGAAGCGCACAAATAAGCTCTCATATAACGTTTGAACTGGGTGTTAAGTATGACTCACTGACTCACAGACTCACTCATCCCCTCGCCCCTCTATGGCTGTAACAATGATCACTGGACAATTAGACTTTAAAATGGATGGCACTCGACTTGACGTAGGAAGGAAGCAGGAAGAGCTGGGGAGGGGGGAGGTGGAGAGAGAGAGAGAGAGAGAGAGAGAAACAGATGTATACGTTGAGATAAAACTAGCTTCAGTAACTGTTTCATTTGTTGACCTGAAGAAGGACCAATTTAGTTCGAAAGTTCAGCTTTCAGTTTGAACACCAAGAAACGGTTCTTTATAAGTGTTGTTTGCTTTTTTTAATTGTTTAGTTACTTGCCGGTTGGACAGTCTTTTTTTATTTTATGAAATGAGATAAAACTCGCTGATGATGGAGGATTGTATAATTGCAGAAAACTGCCAAAAGGCTTATCGACTTGAAAACTGCTGAATGGATCCATCTGAAATATGACAAACAACATTGTTACATATGGATCTGTGTTTCTATGCTTATTATCACTGACCTTATTCTACAAATGCGATAATAATTGAATAATAAACTCGCGAGGATGCTTAATCCGGGTTGTACGTTTGATAGTATGACCATCAAAAGACGTTTTCTTTCAGTAACATTTGGTTTGATCAACCAAAATATCAACGTAGGGGAGCGCACGCTTTGCCATACACTTTAAGTCCGCAGGGCTATATTAGAAAATCGCTGTCGGAGTCCGCGAGTTCTCTTGTAGCTTTGTCAGAAAACGCACTGCCAGAGCAACGATAATGCATGGAGTCTGAAGACAGGGGTGAGGCTGGGCTGGTTGGTGGGAAGAGGAAGAGAGAGTAGTGTCAATCTTAAAACCAATCAACTATAGGGAGGGGGGGGGGGGAGGAAGAGGAGGCGACAGGCGTCTACAGACAGAAGGTTAGCCGGCCCAGTGCGCATGTGCGGAAACAGTGATCAGCTGTGCTTACATGAGAAACCGGGTCAAAGGTGACATTTTTGTTGTTGTTTTCTGTGCAAAGATGTAGATTCAGATCGATTTAAATAAGTTATTATGATCATTATATAAACCCTAATCCTAACCCTAACCCTACAATTGGTGCGGAATGACGTCAAACGCATGCGCAACAGCCCGGTTGACCGTCTGTCTGTCGATGCAAACCAAGAGGCGTGGCTGACAGCTGACAATGTTTATATTTTATAGACACGTGCCCCCTCCCCCCTCTTTCTCTCCCTCTCTCTCTCACATCCTAACTCCTCCTTCACCCATCCCTTTCTTCCAATCCATCGCTCCTTCTTTCTCAGTTCCCTTTATACCTCTCTTTCTCTCTCTCTCTCTCCTATTCTCTTCTTTTCTTTCTTCTCTCTCTCTCCTATTCTCTTCTTTTCTTTCTCTCCTGTCATCCCTCTTTCCTACCACTTCCTTGCATGAGAGAACGTCACACCATCTAGATACCATAAATGCTGCTACATAACCCCCATCCCCTCTCTCGCTCAGAGAAGCTAAATTGGTGACAGGGGCTGGTGGGGTGTACGACACCAGTGCGCAGGAATAGGCAGATCGTCACAGCGCTCACCTTGAGCGCGCGCGTGCAGAAAATGACGCGACATCCAATATGGAGCATCGACCCAGCCCTCGCACCCTGCGCCGACAAGCGGGGCCTGGAACGGTTCTCGCCATCACAGCGCTGGGGGGACCCACGCAGAGGTTCTCGAAGTAACGGCATGAGGGGTATCCTTATGCTAAACCCCCCCCCGCGGAAAGTTGTGAAAAAATGTTCAAAAGCTGTGCTGGATTTCAGCAAAAGTTGCGCTAGAAAGTTGCAAAAAAAAAGTTGCGTTAAAACTAAAAGTTGCCACAACTGCCAGATAATCTAGACTGAAATTCCTGAACTTGCCAGGGTTGTATTTCAATAAATGTCTGAGAACTGTTCTGTGGACCTTTTTCATTTCTTTTTCCACCAAAACATAGTTTGTCCTGTCTGGGCATTTTTCATCCTCCATTCTTTTTTATTCACGCATTTATCTATCCTTCCATCCGTCTGTCCGTCCATTCCTACCTACCTACCTACTTGCCTACCTACCTACCTACCTGTCTATCAATACGCATACACGCACACCTCCATTCATCTATCCATCAACCCACCCATCCTTCCATCCACCCACTCATCCATCCATCCATCCATCCATCGATCCATCCATCCACCCATCCATCCATCCATCCATCCATCCATCCATCCATCCATCCATCCATCGATCCGCTTTCTGAAAAGTCACTCAAATGCACAATATAAATAATATAAAGAGCGCGTCCTGGCACACACATCGGCCCGCTGGTACTATTAGAGTTAATCAGCAATGCAGCGCGAAGTTGCAGAACCCGTCCTGTGCACAATCATGGGCAATGACGTAAGAGCGACGGCCCTGGTGTGACGGTCCTGCTATGACACCGGGCTATATACACGGCACGCCCTTCATTACATTTACAGGAGGTCTTCATCTTCTGATGGGCGCTATCGAATCTGCGGTAATTCCACTCCAGTCCGGACTAACGACAACAATGCGTATGTCAACGATACCACACTGGTCATAGTAATCGTGAATGTCCTTTCACGTCGACCACCTCTACAATTAAGAAATGATATCGAAACCAGCTACATTTTTCTGATATTATTATATATATTATTACTATTATGATTAATATCATATTGATAATATTGCCGTAAATGTAATGTCACACTTCTAAATATCGCTCAACAGATTTTCTTCGATTTTCGGATACTCGTGGATTTGCATGATTACTTTAATGAAGTTCAGAGAACCAAGATAATTCAATCGTAAAATTTATGCGTATCAAACACAGGCACATGTGATATATATATATATAACATTCATATATACACGAAGACTTGTCTACTGTTGTGAAAAATATGCAATAAAACTCTGAGACGAATTTATTCCTCATGCCTTTCTCGGCTTAAATACTGTACAAAATATCAAATCATGTAATTAGCAAAACTCGACTTCCGCGTCTTCGAATCGCAGATGATCAGAAAAAAGTACGTGTACTCAAGTTGTATGTAGAATTTAAAAAAAAAAAAAAATACTCGATTAGTAGACGGGAATCTAATCGTATTCGGAGCAGGCGCAGTGGCCCGGATAACCCACTTCAAGTTTTTATTGACTCAGGCCAAACATAACGCAATCACATAATCAGGGGACGAACGACCTTTTTTGCGGCCTCTATCAATGCGCGCCTGTCGAGCTGCGGACTTAGAATACCTAACCGTGCCTGCGTTTAGAAATCGAGTCACAATCATTCAATGTTAACATCTGTTAACTTTGGGCCCTTTTGCTCGAAGTATGGTCAGTTTTTTGGGCTCCCTCTAGCAAAGGATAGATAAACAGACAGGTAGAAAGACAGACACACTAGACAGGTAGACTGACAGACAGACAGATCTAGACGAATCGGCAAGAAAATAGACAAAAGGGCAGACAGACAGATAGACTTGAATATTTTTATATATATCTACAGTATGTTGACAACACAAACATCCTGAAGCGAACACACCGAACACTTCGTTTTTTACAGCCTTTCAATGCCCGTCCGGATAGCTAGCCCTCAAATCACCCAGCTTCGATCTCGTAGTGCCACTGGCAACTTGGCTTAGTTGAGAGTATCTATGGTCAAATGCTAGTTAATACAATGGTCACTAGGCTTGTTCAGGGCGACAACGAAGTAGACAGACTAAAAGAAAATTCATCCGTTCATCCATCCATCCATTCGTCCGTCCGTCCATCCATCTATCCTCTAATCCAACCATTTTCTCTATCGTTAAAATGATGGTATAACTTGTGCATTCATTTCAAACTACCATGACAAGAAAACGAAATGAAAATTAAAAAAAAAAAAAAAACGTGAAAATGACGCTTAAGCTATACATAATGACGTCAAAGCTAAATATGATGATGCTGGTATTAAATGATAATGCAGTGGGGGAGAGTTTAGAAGAGGAACGGGGAATGAGATGGTGCTAGGAATGTCGGTTAGCAGGCAAATCCACAAGGTAACTGGATATCACCCCAGATGTGAATTTGGACACGGATGACATATCTCTGTGTACATGACTCAGTGCCAAAAGTACCCCCCCCCCCCACCCCCCTCTTGACAAGACAGGGTTGTATCGTGAGAAAGGGGTTAGTTTATGTCCAAGTTGCTGGGTCGGGTCGCTTTGGCTTCTCCAGTAGATCAGCCTCAGATTGCACAAAATATGTTTTATTTTGATCTGTGAACCCTTGAATGAGTCAGATTATCTGAGTTCTAAACCTGGGCCCATTTTGACCTGAAGTAAAAATGAGGATCTTTAAAATTTTATCCGGCCAGCGGCGTCTCCCCCAACTCTTGAATTGATTTTCAAATCAAAATATTCATTGCCAAATGTTCATTATAACTGCTTGATTTCCAAATATTTTCACCTTACTCCCAGAAGACTAGACGTCGGGTTTCCTTTAAAGAAAAATGAAGTTCAAATTTCAAACCCCTTTGATTGGATTCGAACCTGCGAGGAAGTTTTGCTCGACCACATTTCCTTACACTTACAGATTTTAGCCAGAATTTAGTTTGTATGTAAATCTGAAAGTTTTTTGGAGACAATAGAGCTCCTTGCGGTCCAGCAGTTCGAAATGGTTTTAGCGAGCTTTTCTATTTCCCCTATTATTCAAAGAATTGGAATTCAAAGTTGCAAAACCTGTTGAAGGGTCCTCAAACATTCGTATATTTGACAACTGAATGACCTTTCTCATCCCCAGGTAAGCAAACAGTTAACACAGGAAAAAGCACACCTGGTACATTTACGTCACATAGAGTGTTAGGTCCCAACTCAGGTATCCGGCCCCTTTCTCCCTCTCTCAAACTAATACTAACATTTGAATCTTATCAAACTAGACCAAAGGCCCCTATACCTTTAAACTTCTGACGCAAAGAAACCTTCCTTTCTCACTCCTTCCCTCATTCCTCTCTGTCCAAAAACGATGTAGTCTTTGGCACATTCGCTGATGACGTCCCAAAACCAGATTCCCGCGATGGATTGCCGTTCTGAGCTGCCTTCCGTGACTTTGCAAAAACTGCGATTTGTCCACTCTTTGACGTTACAAGCCCATCTTTTGCTATGCCTACCTCTGTTTACCTCCTGTCACTCGTCAATGTTCGTCACAGGACATTTTTTGCCACCTTATTTTTATTGGCTTTTCATATTTCACCTGCCCTTCAGAAAAGTCCCCCCCCCCCCCCAAAAGTTCAGTTCACGTCAATGAATAGAACCCCTAACTTTACACCCTTTTTCTCTCTCTCACCAGTTTTCCTCAGCACTTTTTTTTTTAAACCGCCTTATAGCGAACGTCAACCGGACCGTTTCAATAGAGAAGACATCGGAGGAAGAAAGGGCGCTTTTCTTTCGTTCACCCAGTCCGCGCGTCTCGATATTAATTTCGTTCAGCTTGACTGCCCGAGACAACGTAACGAATAAACACCTGCACACTGGCGAACACACTGTTGGACCAACAACGCCGAAATCATAATCATAATTGTAAACAGGGTAAAGTAATCGTTTGGAATAAGTACATATTCAGCGCGGGGCGCCAAGAGGTCACGCCAGGCCGGGCAGAACAGGTCACTTGATGCGCAGTTTGCTGACTTACAGTTCTGAGCACCAAAAAAAAAAAAAAAACGTTAACCCTACTAAAACCACACCAAAAGTCCTGTAAATTAATTATGGTGTCCCTGCTCTCTTGTATTAATCCTGGAAATGTGGAGGGGTTTGGATAAGGCTCGCTTAGTATATATTATTGCACTGGATGGATGGATGGTGGATGGTGAATGGACAGGTGGATAGATGGATGGGTGGGTAAATGGATGGGTGAATGTATAGATGGATGGGTGAATGGATAGATGGATGGATGGATGGATGGCTCAATGGCTGGATAGACAGATGACCAGAGGGCCAGGCGGAAGCCGGATAAATAAATGGACAAACTGCTACAAAATCTATAACACAGACATTCTAAGAATTTTAACTGTTCTATCACACAGCGTCAACCAAACTATTACTTATTCAGCAATCCTAGCACCAACAGCGACGACCACACATCGGTTCAGCAAATAGCACAGAAAACGACAGCTACAGCGGGGTTGACGATCATGGGGACAAAGACAACAGAAGGACATCAAGGACAGAAGTCCACACTCAGGCCACACACATACTGGTCCAACAATCTGACAGAAATCGGCAGACAAAATCACGGACTGAAGAAAAATATAGACAAAACGGACAGTGTAATTATAGTCACCTCCGACTGTCGCCGGCTGGCAGAGCTCAGTCGGATTGAAGTACGACATGCTCCCTTTTCTTCGATTTGTCGGACAAACTTTGCTCACGTGTCTAAAAATAGCCTAGGCGGGGGCACTGACGCAAAAACTACCCTCCTATCCTCCTTTTTATTTTCGTGAAATGTTTTGGATAACAGATTTGAAATCAACGACCAAAAATTATGTACACTGCACAGATTTTACGGTTTGTTGCCAACATCAGTACAGACAAATACCGCCAGGAGAGACAGTATGATGGATTCATTTTGCTTACGTTTTTGTTGTTGTTGTTGTTTTGTTCTTTTTCCTCCCACATCCGCCTACCTTTTTGTGGCTGCTGATCGGACGGATCAATGTGTTTCCAGCCTTAGAGTGCAAAAGCCCAAACTGGACAGGTGACAAACAATACAATAGTCACCGCCCGCCGGGCTGGTCGAGAACTGTGGGTCAGTCAGCAATCGATACACAGATCGATTGAAGCCCAAATTGATCACGCATTACCCATCGATCAATCAATCAATCAAAGGGTTCCGGGACCCAGATGATAGCCCGCCAGATAGAGCCATCGGCACGTCGCTATTCCTCTAACCTCACTCCTTCTGTCTCTCTCTCTCTCTCCTTCCACGCGCAGGGCCATTGCTCGTCCTGCCCCGTACACACATCTTCAGGTCGATCGATGGATCGATAGATCGATGCTGCTCTGGGGTCGAGGAGCCGGTATCCGTCACCTGATGACATCTCAATCGATTGGAAAAAAAAAAAAGATCGCCAGCTTCGACATCAGAGAGGCCAGTGACTCCTTTCTTCCATCCATCCATCCATCCCTTCCGACCTTATTATGTCCTCCAAACATCCATTCATCTATCCAATCTTTTTATTTTTATAATTTTGTTTTTCAAAGCCTTTCAACCAAACGTGAGATAGAAGAATCATGTCTTAAGAAGCTGAATGGCTTTGGTAAGAACTTTTGTGGGTAGTAATTTGAAATTTAGAACTGTCATTTTGCCCGGACAGTGACACGCAACCTACTCTTTCATCGATTTTGAACTGCCAAGGGCCCTTTAACGTGCGTAACGCACACACGGGACTTCCAAAATATATTCCCCTTTATCCAAGAAGGCCAGACGTCCGGGTTCCTTACCCAGAGGAAGCCAGGGGATCTTAAAGTCACTGAACCTGTCCTGTCATCCCCCAATTGAGGAATCGCGAATGGGCCTAAACCCACAACCTCAGCGACGTGAGTTGACAATGACGTATACGCCAAACCAGAGAGCCACTGCGCCCCCCGCCCCCATCCAATCATCCATAAACCCATCTTTACAATATCCTTCCATTGTACAGGTCAAGAATGTCTTGTCTTTCACAATGCAGGTTGGGAGGGGGGGGGGGGGGTCTAGTGCAAATACTCACACCTTTAAAAATAGTTTTCTGTGGCCGACACTTCCCTCTCCAGGTCAAGAAAAATCCCCCCCCCCCGCCCCTCACCGCCTTCCCACACAACTCCCACGTAATCTCACAGAGCTGTCATTTCGCACTACAAATGGCAAGCCAGTGCTATTGTACTCAAGCTTTGTACATGGAAAAGTAAGAGGATAGGTAGTTTGTGGTTAGTAGGCATCAAGGTAGGTATATATGACGGCAGATAGATGGATGGGTGGCTGGATTAATGGATGGATGGATTGATAGACGGACAAACAAACTCATGAGTGGATGGATGGATGAATGAGTAGGAGGATCAATGGATGGAGGGATGGTTGTTTGGATGGAGGGATGGGTGGATGGATGGATAGATGGAAGATGGATGGATGGATGGATGGATGGATGGACGGATGGATGGACGGATGGATGGATGAATGGGTGAATGAATGAATGAATAAATGAATGAATGGACAGACGAATGTATGGATGGATGGAGGGGTGAATGAATGGGTGGACTGGTGGATGGACAGATTTTTCAAATCGGTTTTCAAGCAAGGTAGTTCAACATAAAACAATGATACTGGCGATGATACACGGTGGTATCCACTTTTCCTTCTTCCCTCTGTTCGCGTAATCCATCATTTCCCCATCATATCCCCATCCCATCCAATCCAACAATGTTTTCTGCCACTTCATAGGCACACACACAAAAGGTCGCACCGACAAGAGTGTCGAAAATTTATGACATGGTGGTGATAAATATTTATGACCTGCGGAGGATTAATATTTATTGTGTGTAAAAGATTAACGCTTTATGGTGTCGCTGAGAAGTTTACGATCAGCCTTTGACGACAGTTTTATCCCGTGCATTTTTTTTTTCCTCATCACCTCTGAATGTTAAGTTTGCAAAACGAAGCAGAAAAGAGGAAAGAAGGTGGACAGACAGAAAGACAGACAGACAGACTTACACATGATGGCGAGATAAAATTAACAGATAGATAGATTGCTACACAGACAGACAGATAGATAAACAGATGAATAAATAGACAGACAGACAGACAGACAGATAGACAGATAGATAGAACGTTACATAGATAGATAGATAGATAGATAGATAGACAGATAGATAGATAGATAGATAGATAGATAGATAGATAGATAGATAGA
>JBCAUA010003150.1:0-13506 GCA_038406235.1 Peronia verruculata | reverse complement strand
TTGCCTTTTTTTTTTGGTTTGTCCCCCCCCCCCCCCCCCACCTCCCGGACAAGTTATATCACTAACTGGATACAATAACTTTCTTGCACACGGACAGAGAGAAAAAGGAGCGTCAACAGGTCCAAATAAACTCCAGCTTTAGGTGGGCCAATAGGCCCAAATAGAAGGCGCCTTATGTTTTTTAGTGGGGCACTAGCAGCGACAGGCCAGTGTTTTCCCAGCTCTCATTATCAGTGGATTTATGCTGTTTTCGTGTGATTATTTTGCACATATGTTTTGTGTCAACTGTTTTCTGCACTGGTCAAAATGTATTTCCTTGGGGGGGGGGGGGGGGATATTAGTATTCGTATAGATGACATTCGAAGAGACAATTGTACGTCCATGAGACAACTTTTCACAACAGTAATCTAAAAGCCCAAGATGTATAAACAGGTAGAAAGAGAGAGAGCGAGAGAGAGAGAGAGGGAGGGAGGAAGAATGAAAGAGAGAAAGAAAGGAAGCGAAAGTGTCCAAAGGAAAGAGAGGTTTCTTGAAAAACGTATGGCATTGTATTATGACATATAAAATTGTTATGTAATTTATGCGTTCTCCCATTCAAATATTACTTCCCTTATCATTCCGTTCCGCCTTACAAAAACGTCTAGGATAAATTTATCAACGCTGCTAAATTTATTACATCAGTAATAATCATTGGTTCGTGACATGAAATTGTAAGCAAATGACTTGGACATTTATATGAGTGAGAGGTACGTGACTGTGGTAGATTAAAGATGTAAAAAGATATATTATGAAAGCGGGGGACACGCATGAAGTACAGGCAGTGAAACAGATTATGAAGTATAACGGGACGTGTTGTAAGTATGCCAAGATTATAAGCCTGATAGTCTTTTTTCCAGTGAAGCCGTATAGTCATTAATCAATAGGGAATTGAGTCCGTCAGCAAGTTAAGTTAGCAAACTGTAAATGTACTAAGATTATGATGACATTGTGATCTTTTCCAGACAGTCATTAAAGAGGGGGTGGGGGGTCCTGGAAGTCATTTTGGAAACCTCGGGGGGGGGGGGGGGGGGAGATGATTTTAACCATTACCATCGAATTCAGCATGGTCAAATTAGAGGAAAAGAATCGAAAAAAAAAAAAAATCGAAATCACTCATGGTTGCCATGACAACGGCTTCCATCTTGGATTTTGCTAAGCAATATTGCATAACGTTACCTTCGATGGGCTTTGAACTTTACCAACCGATGTGTTTGTAATTTTGTCTACATATTTTACCATTCCATATCTAAATTTTGTCAAAACAAATTTTTGATAAAAGGCTTATTTTTTTTTTTTTTTTCTTAAAATTGGTATGTGAAAAAGTCACTGATTGTTTGTTATTTGACCCTAAAATCTCAAATTTCTCAAAAATTTAAAAAGATATAAAAAAAAAAAAAAAACCTCCTGACATGATTTAGATATTGTTTTGATCTATATTCATGCCAAATTTAATGGCAATTGCTCCCTAAATACAGAAGTAGATAGTACATTTGTGCTAAAAATAAACGCATTTTGAGAAAAACGGATTTAAAGTTTTTTTCGCTAAAAAAAAAAAAAACAGCCGTAAAGAGCTTTTGATTGGACTTTCAACCCCAAAACATCTTTGTTTTACCTACTATACCTCTTTCCATCATTTCTATTTCTTTATTTAGCTTCTCTCTCCTGTGCCCCTACTCCCATTTTTCCTCCATTTTTGCTTCCCTACCCCCATCAGCAGAAGGGCTTACGTGGAGTCATTTTAGGATCCGGAAAGGGCTATACATGGCCGCCATGATTTCCTTGGTCAAAAGCAAGAGCGTTTTGACCCTTCCTGTGATAGATAATCCACTATTACACTCTGAAAAAGCAGTGACGCGGCATATTTCACCCTCATAAGGCCGTGGGAAGTCTATTTCAGAGACCCAGGTGAACATTTTCACTAATATTCGGTGTGGTCAGCGCCTCAGATGGTCAGTCAGTGTCTACCCTGGCACTGAGGCTCCCGATATTGATGAAGGCGATCATAATCAAGTCTCGTCAACGAAATTTGTCCCTGTCTGGTGAAATAGTGATGATCTATCACTGAATAATGAGTCCCAAAATGAGCAGGAGCCTGGATGGCAGAGGGACAGGTCAACCTTTGCTTGACCACCCTCCAGACACCTTAGAATGGACATATCAACTTTTTGATATCATTTTTATATTCAGCAGAGACCGCATTTTTAAGAGAAAAAAGAAACCAAAAATCAAAGGTTTGGAAAAAAAACCCGATTTCGGAACCCCCCCCCCCTCCCTTAAACCAACAAGTCATTGAGTCAGTCAATCAGTCATGTTAAAATACTGTAGATATACTGTTAACAAGCTGTAGATATGCTGAGGTTATATTCTGATAATATCCTATACTAGACAGCCATTAACCAAGAAGTAATTGAGTCAGTTAGTCAGTCAGTCAGTCATGTGAACAAACTGCAGATATGCTGCGGTTATATTCTGATAATCTTCTTTACCAGACAGCCATTAACTATCAGGAAATTAAGTCACTCAATGAGTCAGTTGGTAGTGGTTGGAAATATAGCAAGATCATGATCTGATAATCATTTTTCTAGACAGCCATTGAGCAACTGGTCAATCAGTCAGTCAGTCAGTCACAGTCAGTAAAGCAGTGAGTCAGTGAGTCAGTCAGTCGGTCCAATTAATCCAGTGACAGCATATATGCATGAGTGAGCAGCTAATCAATCAGTTATTAAATGGATGACAAGATGAGGGATGACAGTTTGTATATATATGATTGTGTGTGTGTGCGCGCGCGCGCGCGTGCGCGCGTGTTAAATGATAAGTAACCTGGCTAAATAAACTAAACTAATGGAGACTAATGTACAAAAGAGGGGAAAACAGTAAAAAAGTTTGATGGGCGTACATACTGTTAAATAAGATGAAATGAAATAAAATAGTATGATATAATTTAATTTCAAAACAAAGTGTTAAAATAATATAATATAATATAATATAGTATAATATAACATATTATAATACCAAACAATATAATATAATTTAATATGGTGTATATTAAGATAAATCATATATTTTAATATAATATAATATAAACTATACATAATATATATATATAATATAATGTAATATATTTTCGTGAGATACAATACAATACAACGTAAAACACAATTAAATGAAAAAGAGTAAGGTCACAACAAGGTAAGACAAACAAAACTGAAATAAAACGTTCCATGGATTTCGTGGACCACTTATCAAGGTCTTAAGCAGGAGTGGCCTGATAGGATCAGAATAAAACTATAAAGAGGGTGTCCTGGCTCCTGTTATCAGCACTCTGTCCCACGCTCGATGTATGGCATAGCGCTGCACAGTATATTATTATTTAACGACTGTTTAAGTGGGGTCACGTTAATGCGTAAACTAGAAATAGAAGGGCCGCTAGATCACGCCTTGTGGTCGTAAATATTACAGTCGGGGAGGAGGAGGGAGGGGCAGGGTGATATAAGCAAAGAATTGTACAACGTTGCCGCAAAAGGATCTAATCAGGTCAAATTAAAACCAATACCCCTAACAATTGAGGAACTGATCGATATGGTGATCGATACTTCAACCCCCGCTCCTTAAATATGCAGTAGAAAAGCTCCATGAAAAGTTTCAGCCAAATGAGATTTCGAAACAAACAAAAAAGACCCACTGGGAGAGAAGAAAGGCGCTATGTTCAAACCAAGCAGTGAATCGTCCTAACCGATACTAGAAGTCAGGTGTGATCCTCACTGGATTATCACTGAGTCCGAAGACGATTAAAAAAAAAAGAAGGAAAAGAAGAAGAAAGGATAAGAAGAAGGAGAAGAAGAAGAAAGGAGAAGAAGAAGGAGAAGAGGAAGAAAGGACAAGAAGAAGGAGAAGAAGAAAAAGAAGAAAGGACAAGAAGAAGGAGAAGAAGAAGAAAGGAGAAGAAGAAGGAGAAGAAGAAGAAAGGAGAAGAAGAAGGAGAAGAAGAAGAAAGGAGAAGAAGAACGAGAAGAAGAAGAAAGGATAAGAAGAAGGAGAAGAAGAAGAAAGGACAAGAAGAAGGAGAAGAAGAAGAAAGGATAAGAAGAAGGAGAAGAAGAAGAAAGGACAAGAAGAAGAAGAAAGGATAAGAAGAAGGAGAAGAAGAAGAAAGGATAAGAAGAAGGAGAAGAAGAAGAAAGGAGAAGAAGAAGGAGAAGAAGAAGAAAGGAGAAGAAGAAGGAGAAGAAGAAAAAGAAGAAAGGAGAAGAAGAAGGAGAAGAAGAAGAAAGGAGAAGAAGAAGGAGAAGAAGAAGAAAGGATAAGAAAAGGAGAAGAAGAAGAAAAGATAAGAAGAAGGAGAAGAAGAAGAAAGGACAAGAAGAAGGAGAAGAAGAAGAAAGGACAAGAAGAAGGAGAAGAAGAAAAAGAAGAAAGGACAAGAAGAGGGAGAAGAAGAACGGGCATGAGGAAGGAGAAGGAGGAGGAGGAGAAGAGGCAAAAGAAGAAGAAGAGGGGAAAAAAATGAAGAAAAAAGGACAACAACACAAAGAAGAAACGGCTCCAATTCATAAATTATATACTATAACCAGTTCATTATGTTCTACAGAGAATGTAAAGATCAACAGGATACCTCCCCCCCCCCTCCCCCCGGAGACGGGACCTCAAAGTTTTTTTGTTTGTTTTATCGGAGTGTCTATCTGGGCCTAGTATTGCAAAGAGGAAGCTTAGGCAAATAAAAAAGTTGCACTACGTAGTAAAGGCGAAACAATTTTGTATTGGCTCGCACATGGGAGCGTCTACTCGTAGTTAGTGGGGGAGGGGAGAAGGGGGGGGGGGTGGCTGTGCGACAGAGAGAAAAAGGTGCCAAATAGACTCCAGGTCTAGCTGGGCCAATAGGCCCAAATAGACAGCGTCTTTTTTTTTTATTGTCCTGGTAAACGTACACATACTGACGTGTCTGCCTTGAGCCATTTATCTGGTTGAAGCAGGATATATAATAACATAAAGGCTGGAACTGAAAGCTTCAGTGCAGCTTTCCTGATAAGAAGAAGGGGCCTTTGGAGGACAGCTTACTATGAGACAGCTCAAGCCTAGTCTGGTAGCGTAGACACTAGTGTGTTCTTGCATTCTGCACTGGAATAGATCACATGCTACAAGGTCCAGGTGGTGAAATATTTCCTCACTTTTCACAACAGGTATGCGAATCATAGGATGTGCTTAGTGGATGAATCACAATCGTTATTATATTATTACAGAACATTTAGATGTAACCAACGTCCAGTCTGGTAATAAAGACATTATGTAATACGGAATGTCCATGGATGAGATCTGTTGTGATATGTTTGCATAGCGTTCAGTGCATGATGTAGGTCTAAATTAAATAAGATTATCCATCTGTAAAACAGGTAAGACTAACCGAGTTTTGTGTAATAATATAAACATTCACACTACAATCGAAGGTGTGTCTAACAGCACAGACATTGCGTGACACAGTACCCTGTGGTGGAACCTGTTTCGGAGATGATTGTCAAGAGCTCAGAGCATTTGATGATACTATACTGTAAGATATGCAGTGAGTATTAATGAAGTGTAGGCTGCCACTCTTCAATAGAAGTCACTGTTATAATGCAACATAACATTAACATCAAAGA
Source organism: Peronia verruculata (assembly GCA_038406235.1). Lineage (NCBI taxonomy): Eukaryota > Metazoa > Mollusca > Gastropoda > Systellommatophora > Onchidiidae > Peronia > Peronia verruculata. Next base: position 7,834 of record JBCAUA010003150.1, on the reverse strand, counting down.
AAGTGTAGCCTGGTGACAAACATTCTCTGTCCTAACGTTCCCCAGAGGTGACGTGTGATTATCCGCATATCTATACCTAAGTTCGTAGCTCGTATGACGAAGGGCTTGGTGAGATAACAATCGTTCACGAGGGCAGATACTGGCATATGCGAAAGTGCGTGATATGTTTCAAGCATATTAGATTACCATAATAAATAACAAAACATAAAGAATCAGGCCCATACGATGGAAACTTTTTGTTGCAAAATACTCCTGGAGATGGCGATTGAACATATATATACTTGTTGTTAATTTAGTATTCAGCTTATAAAACAGTTTCTCTCACCTAGCGAACTGTTGGATTCCTCTCAATCCTCTGAAAGCATGTCCCTTTATAACCTCAGATCACAGAACATGGATTTTACGAATTTGTATGTGTTTTGAGGCAGATTTCGTGTGTGGCTGTTAAACATTTTAGTTCTGTAACGCGCTTCGAGCCCTCGGGCGGTGAGGCTCTATGTAAATGCCCTTATCATTAAAAGTTTTTATACTAGATGTTTTGCTATTTAAATCAAAAGTGTCACATTTATTGAGTTTAGTATGATCATATTTGATTTACATGAGTCTGAATTTCGCATTATCTTTTCATCCAAAACACACGTCTCAACTGCAAATAAAAGAACAGTGACTCGTTGGCATGGGACAGAGATCGGTGAATTCAAGACTGACACAATGCAGAACAGGAAAAGTGGAGAGCAAGAAATTAACAGTACAGACTATTGCCATTCACAAGATGCATGCACACCAAACAGTCTCATTTATTACCTTTTTATGTATGATTTTGAAATACAAATTCATCTACGACAAATATCTAAAATAAAAGTCATATTCAAAGAAACAAATATCTTTTTCTGATTTCTACAGGGGGGATGAAGGTTTTCCTGAAGGCAGCGCTCCTTGCAGTGTTGATGATTCTTGTTGTTTTAATACTCCTGGTGAATAATGAAGAGGAAGAACATCTGCTGCACTTGGCTGGAGTAGATCGTGTGTCTGAACTCCCAAGGTGGCGTTTGAGAGACTTACACAAGGTTGAAAGTTTATTTAACCAGAACAATGAAAGTGATTCTCGATGTACTAAAAGAGATACGACTCTTGATTGTTCCAATTTAAACTTTAGTAACATTCCCGATTTCTCCCAAAACTCTTCTAATGTGACTATTCTGAACTTATCCGGAAACTACATAACAGAAATAAAAGGTGGTGCTTTCCAAAGACTATATGCGCTTGAAGAGTTAGACTTAAGCATAAACAGACTCTCAGGAATGCATGACAAGAGTTTCAGTAATCTGAAAAATCTCAAAGTTCTGAACCTCACGGGAAACCAACTTGCACAGACCCACTTTAATTTTTCAAGCAATGTCTTTGAGCCCCTGGGATCTCTGACAATGTTGTTGTTACATAACAATACAAGGAGTCACGTGAATTGCACCGGCTATCCTGACACAGCTCTTGCAAAACTCAAGAACCTGACAGCCCTCTTTCTGGACGGTCTCACAAATCAGACCTTTGGCATTGGTTTCAGTAATTTAACTAACTTAGTGAACCTTTCTCTTATTGGACCTCCCGGGGGATGGTGTGACCTGCAATCTGTGAGTAATGATACATTCACCCATCTGGGCCATATATCCGGGCTCTTCATAAGAAAATGTTACATCTCTCAGTTGGATGAAAAAGCATTCACACATTTAAAACAGTTAAATACGTTGGATATTTCTAACAATCCAGAACTGAATCTGGCACAGTTAGGTAAGGCTCTTGGGAATATTTGGAACCTGACATCTTTTAAGAGATTATTTATGCGTGAGATCGTATACGCCTGGCTTCCCGGACAGTGCGTTACCACTGCATTTGCTGAAAGCCTACCTAGGCATCTGGAGTTTATCGATGCCTCAAGCAACAGCTTCCAGTCAGCGGAAGCAGAAGTGATATATAATCTGCCCCCAAATTTGACGCATTTGATTTTGGGAAACAACAGATGGGTCTTCGGAAACTATCTCAAAAAGTTGTCTCAGCTGACAAGCCTAAAGCACTTGGAGCTCGACGGAATAACAAAGGGCCTTCCATTGCCTCTTTCTTTTCCACCCAACGATGGGGTGGGCGAGTGTTGCCAAAAGCCCACAGACCTTACGCAGAGATCACGGGAATCAATCAGTTTTCCCCTACCACCCAATCTAATTGAAATATCTATGAAGTATGCTGGACTGTCGAATAAGCTCAGTAATTTCCATTTCAATCAAACAAATAACTTACAGACTTTGATTCTTGACGGCAATAATTTGCCTGAACTTCAAGGCAACATCACAGGACTGAATCAGCTTACCAATTTAAGCTTACGGGGCTGTGGTATAGTGGCTATTTCTTCCAACTTCTTCAATAATTTTCCAGCTCTGAGAAAACTAGATCTCAGCAACAATCGGTTTGGGCCGACCATCTTAGACAAGGGTGGTTCTCCTCTCTTCAGCCATCTGGCTAATCTGACGCACCTCAATCTTAGTAGCGTTTTCATGACCAACATGAGCAAAGACTCTTTGAAAGGACTGGATAACCTAGAAGTGCTCTCTTTGTCTCATAACATTATGTATAACTTCACTGTAGACATTTCCAACATGACACGCTTGATTTTCATAGATTTCACTTACTTAAACCTGCACTCATTAGATAAATATACAAGAGACACACTCACTGACCTCAGCTCAAACAGTTTAACCATAGACATCACCAGTAATCCGATTAATTGCATGTGCAACAATTTAGAATTTCTCGCATGGGCAGCCAGCTCTAGCGTTGTGCCTCAGAATAAGTCCTATAGATGTTTATATGAATACAGACCTGAAAACTTAACCGACAGCTTTACCGACACCTACAACATGCTACACAGAGAATGCGTCTCAAATTTCATTGTTCTCTTGGTGTCAATAGCAGTTATGTGTCTTATGTGTGTCTTCATCATCGGTTCATTTGTGTACCGATTTCGTTGGAAACTTCGTTACTTATACTACTCAGCCTACATATACTACAAAAAGCAGTCCCTGCAAAAAGGCACGAGTAACGATTACACGCACGACGTGTTTATTTCGTACTCGCACCAAGACCGTGTCTTCACAGAACATAAGCTACTCCCAGTTCTGGAAGCTCACGGCCTGAAAGTTCAGATCCATGGGCGGGACTTCTCTGCCGGGGAATTAATTACTTCCAACATCGTCAACGCTGTACAAACCAGCAGACACACTCTAGTGGTACTCACTAATGATTACCTGCGAAGTCAGTGGGGCACGTACGAAGTTGAAATGGCCAATATGGAAAGCGTGCACAACGGTCGACAAGCTTTAGTGTTTCTCATCATGGAAGATCTCAACAGGAACGATATTCGTCCTCAACTGCTAGTCCACATTCAGACCAACACCTACATGAGATACCCAGAGACAGAGGAGGAACGAACAGAGATCAACATGGAACAATTCTGGAACAAACTGGTGACTGATCTACGTTCTTAGTGTGCACATTCAAGGATGCGAGAAGGAAAGACAGTAACTGACTGAAAAACAACAACAGGTCTTTCCTTCTCAACCCTCTAATTTACAAATGTCGAGATAACCTGTGGCCACTGTCTGAAAGGAAAAACTTCAATGATAAGGCCATATTTCAAAACCAACAGCCTAGTCAACAGAGTGTCCCAATGCACGGTATAAAAACAAGGAGCGAATTATGACAAAAAGAAAAAGTGGGTTCATAGTATCAGAAAATAGACGCGAGCCAGCTTTGCCACGATGTGCAGACCCAGTTAAGAGACTGACAAAGATCGAAGGGGTTGTCAGAAAAAGCCCCCGGCGTTCAGACGGATTGCTGGATCTTTAACTATAAACAGCAAATCGTAAATATCGGAATGTCAGTTTTATCTCCATAGGCATATTTTAACTCTCTTTACTTAGATGTGACGTCATTGCCATTGGAAAAGAACGACTGAATAGTAAAGAGCGGCCCCAGAGTAAGTCAATCGATCATTGACTGTGACAGTTTGCCAGTTTTCTCCCCCAGTAGCGATAGAAAGCCTGGGGCAGATGACATTGAAGTACATTTTAGACGCTCTATGAGCTGTTGTGTCTCATAGGGTAACAAAACTGAGACGAGCAAAATCTTACATTTATAATACGTCTTCATATTTTTATAATGTCATATCATATGAAAGTAACCTCTTGATCACCAAGACAGTTAAAAGTGACACAGTTACTAGTATTCTCTTGATCAATGGGCTGTAGATGTGTAATTTCTTAATTCAGTTTTTTTCCCCCTATTATTACACATCCTTCGTGTCCCACACATCATTATCAGGGTCATCAACATCAGCATCATAGTTTGTTCGCTAAGAATTTTCTATAACTGGATCGTAATGTCTAAACTTATTTGTATAAAGAAATGGACTTTATTCATATATAGTTTTCAATGGCTAGAGCATTTTCTTTTCTGTAACAGGTTATAAGACACCACTGATCTGAAATCTATAACTATTTTCCATAAAAGAGTCGTTATGTATAAATTTCTTTGTAAATTTATCAGGACTTTCTTTATTTAATGTTTTTAAATAGAAAGTGCAGTGTTTTTTGTTTTTGTTGTTGTTTTATATGAAAATCTTGACCCTCTCTAAGATAAAGGTGACAGAATATTAACGGCTTTCAATCTGCGCTGGGTTATCTCGCCCCACCTTCTCTCTGCAGTGGTTGCATTATAAAAGTAATTTTTGCATGCATGGACAAGAAAACTTAAAAGTAAATCATACAAAGTGAAGAAAAACGAAGTAATACACGATACTGGATTTGGGGCCGATATGAATTATCGCATAATAAAGCCGCATAAATTGTATCCCAAGGAAAGCTACATCTTCTTTAACCAAAGTTCTCGCTGCTATTATTATTATTAGGAAGTCTTATATTCTTTTCAGAATACTCTTTCTCAGGAGAAGGTCCGCTGTACTATCTTTCGGAAGATCCGCCGTATAATACCATAGAATAATTTACTTTCTTACTGTCAGAACATTAAAGATTTCACAATGTTTGTTACTGACACTGATTGACGTTCCGAAGTTTGTTCCTGCTATTTTCTTTACTAGAAGAGAAGAACCCACGGTCCTCGTGGGCGATTTTATAAATATAGCCCTATGACTTAAAGTGTACGGCAAAGTGTGCGCACCTTGATGTTTGTATTTTGGTTGATTAACTTAAACGTTACTTAAAGAAATCGTCTTTTCAGCACGTCATACTGTCGAATGTACAATTCGGATCAAGCACCCTCGTGAGTTTATTTTATTCAACTATTATCGCACTTTCAGAAGAACGTCATAGAAAATAAGCTTTTTTTTTTATGTACATAGAAACAGATCCATAGGCAACAAAGTTCTGGGCCAAATTTCGTATGGATCCATTCTGTAGTTTTTGGTCCATAAGCCTATTGTGAGTTTTGTTGCAGATTTATAGTATGGATAGAGATTTCATACCGATTAGGTTTACGGTATGAATTTCACTTCTCAACCGCCTGCAGGTGATTATCTCACCAATTAAGACATTATTTTCATTCCACGATAAATATGCATAATACATGCGTATTGTTTGTTTCGTGCCATTTGTTATTGTTGTTTTTGTTGTTGTGGTTATTGTTGTCGTTATTGTTTTTATTATTGTTGTTGTTATTGGTGATGTTATCTTCCATGTGTTTGATGTCCCATTTTTTTCAGTGACACATTTTTATCAATACCTTAATGCCATATTCAAGGACAATTCACGGACTATTCATCATTGTGTGTACATTAGATTTCTAGATGTCTGAAAATCCTCTGTTGCTGCTGGTAATATAATGTGTTATGTATATACTCACTTGTATCATTTTGCCTCAATCAACTCATTTTGCCTTCATGAACTCTGTCAAAAAACGTATTGTGTAAAGTAACCAAACAAGTTAAAAAAATAAATAAATAAATAAATAAAGATTAAAACTATCAGTTCTTGGTCTTTATTTTTATGTTATATCTCTAGTATGTCAAATGTCTGTTTAAAAAAACAAAAACTGGACCACTTCTAAATACTTCAAGAGGAAAGAATGTGTGCTGAAACGCGCAATCGTGGTTGAAAACACATCGGTTATTTCTGGAGCTGAGTCACTGAAGTGCATGCAAAGAGTGCACTAGACATTAGCCCTCGACCAGCCTTTATCTTTGAATTAGGAACAGCCAGTTCTTCATACTGTGTACGTTTCATTTTTATAAAGATTTATTTGCCAAGGTACGGTTTGCAGAGAGAGAAATGTGGGGAAGGGGTAGGGGAGGGAACAGAAGAGAGGTTGGTGAGAAAGATCGAGAGAGAAAAGAAACTTCTTGTAGAAAAAGGGAAGGAAGAAAGAAAGAAAGAAAGAAACAAAGAAAGAAAGAAAGAAAGAAAGAAAGAGAGAAAAGATGAAGCACCATTAACTTGACTGACTGATTGAATAAATGAATAAAATATAAATAATGAATAAATGAATTAATGAGTGAATGAATGGGCGGACTAAGAAGCAAAGATGTCATACTGAGAACATGATTTTGAGGAGCGCAAACCACTGTGCGAAATAGAAGGAGAAGCAAAAGCAGAAGACAGAAAGAAGGAAAACATTTTGAAGAACAAAAAAGGCAGACGGACAAACAAATCGACAGCCCGAAAGATGGACAGAGAGAAAAAAAAAAAGGATTCAAGCTAGAGAACGATTACAAATGTAACATATCATTGAGCTCAAAATCACAAAGCCCTATCTTTATAAAGTTATTTCATGCACTTTGGTTTGAATTTTGCCATTCCACGTTATGGGAGCATGGGCTTTGCACTGCCCTGCAAAGTTTAGTTTGTATGTAACGAAGTCAGGGCTAATCGTCAAGCAGCGTTCGATACAAGAATTTGTACGGGATGCAAACAGCATAACGTTAATGGGAGATCACTTAGCCGATCATCTGCCCCTCCCAAAAGAATTATTCGTGTAATGGGAGATCATTTTGAGCGCCCCATTTCTTCCCTTTGCGCGATCGACAAAAGAGGTATGAGTAAGCAGTGTAAAGAGGAAAAAAAATCCCTTCATCTCTTGTCATTCGAAAGACTGATCGCCAAAAAAACTGATAAAATTAAAACTTTATGAAGAAAACATTCTCTTTATATCGTATATTGTTTGGGAATTTTCACGGTGTATGTTTCAAGCAAAAGGCACACAAGTGGATTTTTTTCCTTTTTACACTACTTGTTCAATCCCTCTTGTCTGGTAAATAGAAGAAATAGGACTGAGCACAACGATCTCCCATTCTTCTGAAAATAACAAACGTTGACGGTTCTAAGTATATCTTTGCACTGACTATCTATGGATCTAAATATACAGGATGATAAAAAAGGGGAAAGCTATATATTTTTTTATGTATTCTAATCTGTGTCTCAAACGTGTGTGTGTGTGTTTGTGTGTGTGTGTGTGTGTGTGTGTGTGTGCATGTGTGTGTGTGTGTGCGTGCATTTGATCTTTAATGTTAATATAACGCTCTCTTATTTTACTGGGAATAGAATTATAATAATATGTATGTCAAATCTAAATGCAGATAATATGATAACAAAGATAAATTAATTCCAGTCTCACATGTCAGTTAGTTAGAGAACAAGTCTGTCACAGAGGCGTCTACACCTACGTTCTTTCATTGACAAGGGGGACGTTGAAAAGAGATAAAGAGTTAAGAATGCCTGGACTCTTTTAAGATTCCTCCCTCCCCCCCCCCCAGCCCTCGAAAAGCCTTTCGTCCCAC
>JBCAUA010003139.1:2924-13506 GCA_038406235.1 Peronia verruculata | reverse complement strand
CTTCACGGCGAAGGCCTGTATTTGTTGAGCGTGATACTGAAGTTGACAACATTGATTTAACTGCAAGAAATAAATTTCGCCCCTGGACCCCGGCGGATAGCTGTCAGATTTTTTTTTTTTTTTTGCAGAGGCCATTTACATCCCTGCAATGTTATATCATGGCGCTCTTAGCCGCACCCATCCTTTTTGTTATCACAGATCTATGTCTTTTTAGTCTCCTATTCAAGGCGAGGCGTTGCCATCTTTTTAACGATGTTTGATCGCTATCTTTCTCTCTCTTCTTCAGATTGATTTTACTTCGTGGACTGATCCAGAGTATGCACAACTAGGTAAGTGCTTATTGTTGTTGCTGTTGTTGTTGTTGTCGTCGTCGTTATTGTTGTTGTTGTTGTTTTCTAATGCCGTTGTTGTTGTCGTCGTCGTTGTTAATGTTATTGTTGTTGTCCTTGCTTGTATCCTTCGTTTCGAAAGATGTTGGTATGGCGCTGTGTAAATGTTTCTCTACTTTTTTTTTTCTAACACGGACGAGGGCAAGATGATGCTCAAGAAAGAACCAGGTTCAGCTGATGCAGTTTCTAGTTAGGATATAACCTCCCGTATTGGCCTCTACAGCCTAAAAACAAAATGGTTTTTTGAGTCTCAAATGGGTTTTACTTCATCCATGGTCATTTCTAAACCGAAGGAATCCATTCACTATTTATGTATTTGTTTATTTATGTATTTATTTACCCATTTATTTATTTTTAGCCACTTATTTATTTATGTACTCATTTATTTATTTAACCATTTATTTACCTACTTACTCTTTTATTTATTGATCTGTTTCTTACTCATTTATTTATCTGTTTCTTATTCATTTATTTATCTGTTTCTTACTCATTATTTATGTTTTTCTTTACTCATTTCGTCATTTATTTATTTATTTGTTTCTTTACTAATTTTTTACTTGTTTATTTGTTTTTCTATTTTATGTCTTTCTTTCTCATCTACATATCGGTTTATTTTCTTCTTTATTTATTTACTTGTGAAGTTCAGACAGAATGTACACATATATTGTAGTTTGATTCTGCCAAACGCTGTCAGCTGACGACATTCACTCGGCATTGGAGAATCGAGCAGGGCGCGAACATTTGCCAAGGCAACAATCTATTTCAGGCGCACAATTGCTGAGTGTTTCGGCAGCTGTCCGCCAACGTGTAACTCTTTTCTGCTCCGTTCGGCCGGCTCTAGCGCTGGCGCATGCATCAGTGAGCACATGGTACAGCCCCTCGCGGTATGCACACGCAAGCATGAATCAAGGGATGTAAATCTGCAGGGCGGCTTTAAAGCTGAGTGATTTCCCATAGGAACTTGATGTCTGACTCTTCCAGATCGTTAAGTTTTCTTTCTATTCTGTCCTCAGCGTGTGAGTTTTTGCTATTTTCTTCCGCGTTCATTCCCATCTTGTAAAATCTATAGCAGTTTTATGTCTTACGTAACCGCCCGCTCCTGGTTTTTTTTTTTTTTTCGGCGTTTTTTTAAATATCTCCCCTGCCTTCCCCTCTCACCTTCTTTTCTACCTCCCTTCCCCTTCCCACCCCATCCATCGTTTCACCCATCCATCTATTCGTCTGTCTATCCGTCCGGCTGTCTCTCCGTCCTTCATTCATCCATCCATCCATTCCTCCATCCATCCCTCCCTCTATTCATCCGTCCATCCATCCAACCATCCACCCATCCATCTATTAATCCATCCAACCATTCGTCCGTCTGTCCATCCATCCATTCATCCATCCATCCCACCATCCCTTCCTCCTTCCATCCATTCATCCCTTCATCCATCCATCCATCCACCCACCCACCCCTTACTTCTCAAATGCCCCTTCTCCTCCGCAATCCCTATCCTGTGATGATGCATTCATCGATTCATGCCCCCTATTTCTGATACCCTCCACCTCGTCATCGCTACCCATCACTCCCAGAACCTCCGCAGTTGTTCACATAATGAATTGTTCCAACCTCTCCTGTCAGGCAGCCAAGTGTAAGCCAACACACCACCAGACCTTTTCCTCAGCTCACTCAAGCAGACAGGAGATTGAGTGATGTGTGGTAAAAACTCGTCAATAAGATGGATTGTGCCTTGTAGTTTTGCCCCAAATGAAAATTGCCAAGAAGATGGAAGATAATAAAATGTTTGTCAATAGGGTTTGCCCGATGGAAGCAAAGATACGGACACTCAGTTTGTTAAGGCATTCAGCCGTGCGCACCCCCAATTCTTTAATTGTATTGCGCCTGTCTCTAGATATTTAAAACAAAACTAAAATATTTAGTCAGATATGATATCAGAGTGCTGTTGGCTGTGTGACATACCAGTATGCCAGCGTTGTAATATTATGAGAATGGCAATCGTTAAATGTTATATCAAAATGAGATCAGTGTTCACATCACTGGTGTCTCAGTTAATAAATAGAAGGTTGGTATTGTTGTCAAATTGAATTTCATTGCAGTTGTATTGTCACCTGGAGAATTTTATTTATTAACGGAAACATTGCCTGAACCTTGACCTTGATGCTCTGACTCTTTACAAAGAGCGGACGTCGGAAGAGAGACTTCCATGCCAGTGTTCATCCATTTTTATCTGTTGTGCAAGAAAGTTTGTGTCTCACACATTCATACCTATATATTGTATCTACCGGTCTTTTCCATTGCCTATGCGCCGATGTTTCCCTCAGTGGTTCCTTGCATGATGGCATTGTCCAGTCCGTCTGGCCTCGAGATGTGACCATACCATTTTAGCCAGCTCATTCTTACAGGGATCAGTCTGTTCAGTTTCGTATAGCATCGTGTGAAGTGATGCAAATTTCATAGGACTGGAAAATAAGGAAGTTTTGATTTGGTTCAGAGTGAGCATAGTATCCTTTCTCTTCATAAACCCTGGCGGGCTTGAGAGGTTAAATAGCGTAGACACAAAGGCACTGCCAGAGTTATAGCCAGATTTACTCCTTCCAGCAGCCTGTGAGCTTTGAGCCGGCTGGGATTTGCTCTGTCAGTCACCTGTCCAAATCTAAATCCCATGCGTTCCCGTAATCTCAGGCTTGTGAGTAGTAAACAACAGAACTTAGACCCTAATGTGTCATGGGGCTCGGCTGTGCTTCGTAAGTCCAGGCTAATTCGGCGCAACAAACAAGATGAAACAAATTTTGTTTGCCGTTATTTCTTCTTTGCTTGCCTCGACAGCCGATTAGCTTTAACTCTGTCACTGCCAGAACTCCCGTGTTCTCTGATGATTATCTCTCCTGCACTATCACCACTGATTTCTTTCAGGCGCCAGCGGTCAAATGTCATTGCTACCACTGAAATGTTGTATTCAGAATGGAATAGGTTGGCAACAGCTTGATCCAAGACCTGAAAACTAACTTTAGAATTTTTGATCTCTTATTTCTGGCATCGAAAGGGTTAAGTTATTGCATGCTAGGAGTTGCGGGTTAGAGGCATTAACCAATATAAAACTTTCTATGAATATGTCAAACATTATCAGCCGGCCTTTGCTAGCACTCTAGCTCCCAGCCTGGGTTCCCTCGGGGTTAGCATTCCATAGCGCCAAGGTTTGAATACCTCAGGGACAGAGCTGGCCGAATGAGACATGTCTATGCACTCCCTTATCTCCAGGCTGAAAGGAAGCGGGGATCCGCTCTGTCTGGCTACAGCGGCCGGCAATGGCCATCCTTTAGCTGTCTGATTAAGAAGTGACATCGCAGTGTCGACCCGGTGTTGTAAATGAAATTAATTTGTCGTGTCAGCATTTGTGGGACTAAATTTAATAATTGAACAAATAAATGAATGAGTGAATAGATGAATGAATGAATGAATGAATGAATGAATGAATGAAGAAACGAAGGTTGGACGAACGAACGAACTAGCGAGTGAAAGAGTGAATTAATGAAGGAATGAATGATGAAAGAAATATTTACATGAGCTAGTGAGTGAATAAATGAGGAGGGAATGAATGGATAGACGAATGAATGAATGAATGAATGAATGAATGAATGAACGAACGAACGAACGAACGAGATATCCACATTTTACACCGTTGTGAGGATCAGCATGTCCTCTAATACCGGTCAGTAATCAAAATTATAACAGTGTTTGACCCTCACTCGTTATGTTACATGAGTGATTCTCCCATTTGTGGTGATTCATTTTCTCAACTGCTCTCACTCTGTTCTTGTAAACATTGAAATATGTGAGAGGTGGCATGGAATAAAATTAATTTGTACCTAATCAATTATATTTCGCTGTAATCTGGGATTGAAAAAATTATCTTGAAACGATTTTGTTGTGAAGATAAAACTAGAAGCCATCACCACTGCTATCAGCGACACCCAGAAAGTCGGTACAGTCTCCTCAGAAAGGAATCTATTCCTAGCAGATGACTGGACTAGAAACTTAAAATCCGCTTCCTGTTTGAACTGCAACTGGGCCCACCAGATATCACACATTGTGAGGGTCGCAAGTCCTCTAATACCGAGACTTTGAGCCTTTCAGTCCAAAGAAAGAAGAATTTCTTGGGCTTTAAGTAGCTGTCCTTTTGGGGAAGGGGGGGGGGGGCGGATAGAAATTTGGGATTTGGAAATTTTGTTAGGATAGCGGCACCTCACCTACTGTCATCGATGTTTGTCTGCCCAAGAGTTGTTTAACGTGTGTAATGTGCACACGGGACTTTCGAAATATATTGGCCCTCATCCGAGAAGGCTAGACATCAGATATCCCCACCCATAAAGCCAGAGGACCATTGGGTCACTGAAAAATACAGTTTTTGTTCTTCATTTCCTTCCATCCCTCAATGGCAGAAACATCGAATCGAGTCCGCAACCGATTACCTGAGTTGTTCACCACGGAGTAAGCCCGTTATCGGTGGGGGTGTCTCCCATGGAGTGCCATCCTCGACATTCCAAGGGTGACATCTCTTCTCTCTCTTTCTTTGCTCTTGTCTTTTGTCGCGCTTTCTTTCCTCTCTTCCTCTTGACGTATAAACGTATCTTACCGTGTTTGACACAATGTAGCCGTAATGGTGCTGATGTGTCAAACCCCAACACAAACACACAAACAGGGAGCAGACGCCAAACCACATGACCTCGGCGAGCCCAAGAGAGGGACCGTACGGTTTACGCATGACTTTGGTATTAAGAGCCAATCAGCGATGGTATCAGTAAGGTCGGGAGAGGCTGGCGTCTCTGGGGACTAGCGGCACGATAAAAGCCGTCCCTTGTTACAAGAGCCGCGCTGCCCGAGGAGCGGAAATGAAAACAGCTTGATTTGTGACCGATCAAACCGTAATTGCTGTTTCCTTTGACCGAGAGAGAGCCCAAGTGATCGATCTCCCCTATCCACTACGGGTTCCTGCCCATCGCTTGATATGATGGTCGTTTTTTGTATGAGTGTTTCCCTGGTATAGCCATCTAGTCTTTAACTTCATTAGTTTACTATCATTTTCGTGGGCAGTTTCAAAGATAGTCATACCACGATCAGAGCCACCACCATTACCTTGAGAAAGACCATCACCACCACTACTACCACCATCACCACCACCACCACCATCCTTACTATCATCAACACTACCACGACGTCATCACCACCACGATTACCACTAGTATTACCACACCGCCGTGGTCCACCACTACCACATCATCATCATCATTTTATAAAATAGAAAAAAGCTGTCCAACCGATACATCATCATCAACATCATCATCATCATCTCCATCATTTTATACACTAGAAAAAGACTGTCCAAGCGGCAACTAACTAAACTATTTTGAAAAATTTGAAAAAAGCAAATAACACTTATAAATAACTTCTTAATGTTGAAATGAAGGTAAGCCAAATTTTCAGACCAAATAGGTCCTTCTTCAGGGCAAGTCATTATCTCCATCACCATCATCTCCATCACCATCACCACTACTACTATATCCAACACCACTACCACACCGCCAGCACCACCACCACCACCACAACATCAGCGACAATGTCGATTAAATGCTTTCTTTTGTCTCTTATCTGGGAAAGGATGAGATTATAATGTCACTGTCTGACTGTGTAACATCCCAGCTCTATCCTTTTTTACTCAAAAACAAGGAAACCAACATACGAACAAATATACCAGCCAACCAACCAACCCACCCACCAACCAACCCACCCACCAACCAACCGACCCACCAAACAACCAACCAACCAACCAACCAACCAACCAACCAACCAACCATGTAACCAACCAAGTAACCAGCCAACCAACCATCCAAGTAACCAACCAACCAACCAACTAGCCAACCAGCCAACCAACCAACCAACCAACCAACAAACCAACATCCTTGTATGAATCCAGCGATCCATTTATCCTTTCATCTGTCCGTCCGTCCGTCCTTTAGTCCGTTCGTCCCTTCCATTGATCCATGCATGCATGCATTTCATCCACCCATCAATCGATCTATCCATCCATCCATCCATCAATCCATCGACCCCATCCTTGTATGAATCCAGCGATCCATTTATCCTTTCATCTGTCCATCCGTCCGTCCTTTAGTCCGTTCGTCCCTTCCATTGATCCAAGCATGCATCCATCCATCCACCCATCCATCCATCCAAACACCCCCCCCCCCACACACACACATACATACACACACACATATTTGCAGTATACTTTACCTTTTCAACCTCTTGCAGATAGTTATTCCGTAAACACACCCACAAAACAAACAAACGAACAAACAAACTAACTAACTCACAATAGTTAGAAAATGTCTAAGTATTAGGAAGTTGCGATGAAGAATCTTACCCAACAAAATTGACAGCGTTGGTTTTTCTTCAGTGACTCTCTGAGATGTCTCGTATAAGACAAATTTGGAAAAGACATAACCGTACGTCTTGAAGTTTACAACAGTGCTGAATCTCCACTCTCTTACAATGTGATTTTTTTTTTAATAATCATTGAACGTAGAGCTTAGGTGAAAAATCACTGGTTTGTCCTCATTTTCTACATCTCAAAATTTGTTCCTGAACTGTGTCATATTTTGATGCTTTATTGGCATAGTATCATAACTGCTAGGTTTTCCTTTTTAAGAAAAAAATCACATTGTGGCGTGTTAGCTCAGTGGTTTGTGTTGCGGCCTTTGGAAGCAGAGGTCGGTGGTTCGAATCGCATGTTGTATCCTTAGGAAAGATACTTAACACACAATTTTCCTCGGCCCACCCATCTGTAAAACGGGTACCTGATGTAGGCCTATATCGGGGGAAGTACAGTGACGCTGCACTGCGGCGACGGGGTCTGAAATGGACAAGGTGAATGGGAGGTCAGGAGATGGTACTTTTACTTTTTACTTTGTTTACACAATAAACAAAGCTGTGGAAAACATCAAAAGCAAATCCAGCTGTGATGACAGTGTTGAGCGCTGGAGGCGAGGAAGATGTGCGTGTGTGAAGCGGGGGCGGGAATGGGGGTGCCATCCATATACATTGTTTATTCCAGGCCTCTCCCAGGCGATTATCACTGTCATTATCACTTCTATTATAACCTTAAGGCCAATTATAATAATAACTACAATAATGTCCCCACCACCCACCTCCCACCTCCCACTCACCTCCCTCTCCAAACAGAAAAACAAACAGCAAACAGATATCCACCCACAGACCTCGTTTATTGTATGTAACAACTCGTCGTTGTCTCTCTGCACCGCCCAATCACTTGTAAAAAACAAAATACATGTAATACAAAAAAGCTAAAAAAAAAAAAAAAGCCACCCCAAAACAAACAAACAAACAAACAAACAAACAAACAAACAAACAAAAACTCTAGTGCAAATCGAACAATGACGGCGATTCACCCACATTGTTTTCCACTCTTCTTCCAGGTCATTAGTTGTAACAATAATGTATTTTACTTAATGTCTTACGATTTAAGACATACTGTCAGTAGGCATCTAGCTTAATACACTCAAAGAAACAAACAATATAGAACTCGATGTATCATTTACTTTAAGAGAAAAACGCTTTTAACTGGCCAGAGGGACGCAGTGGCTCAATAGGTATGGCGTCCGCTCATGGAGAAAACAGGCCGAGATCGATTCGCGGTTTCTTCATCAGGGGATGACAGAACGCGGAGGACGAAAACACGCATTTTTTCAGTGACTCAACGGTCCCTTGCTTCCTGTGGATAGGGAAGCCCGACGTCTAGCCTTCTCGGGTAAGAGCGAGTGTATTTCGGAGGTCCCGTATGTACGTTACGCACGTTAAAGAACACCTGGCAGTTCAAAATCGAGGGAAGAGTAGGCTGAGTGCCGCTGTGGGGGCAAAATTTCCAAATTCCAAATTTTTACCCATAAAAATTCTCAGCAAAAATTGACAACTTCTAAAAGGCCGAGATAATCCTACTTTCTTAGGATTGAAAGGCTTATGAAAAACAAACACCTCCCTCCCTGTCGAGCTGTGACAGTCCCCCTGGTGAATTTGCTCTCCGGAGAAGAGACGATTGAGCTAACGGCAGGTTGAGTAAGAGTTGAACCTTTCACTGCATGAGACCAGACTTTGTCCTACGGAGCCCGCTGTTGTTACTGTTGTTGGTGGTGTTATTATGGGTGATGATGGTGTTAATTATTATATTTTATATGTTTTTTTATAGTGTCCTGACGAAGAGCTAATTAAGCTTGAAAATTTGGCGAATATTATCCAGATCCAGTTATTCATTATTGATTTAAAAAAAAAATTTAAACAAATATAAATACATTTTTTATTTTATTTTATTTTATTTTTTTAAATTTTTATTTGTTTATGTTTTTCATGTTTTTATTATTATTATTATTATTATTTTAGTATGTTTGGGTGGGTTGAGGGTTAGACAGTCGGCTTAGCTCTTTAGACATTTTTTTGTAAAATGATGATGTTTTATTGATGTTGTTGTTGGTAGTTTTATTGTTGTTAACAGTTGTTGGTGTTGTTTATCGTTGTTAACGCTATGAGGATGCTGTCATTGTTATGGAGTTGTTGTTTTTTTTTGGGGGGGGGGGGGGTTCTCTGTTGTTATCAATGGTTATTGTTCTCTTGTTGTCATTATTATTATTATTATTGCAAAATGTTGTTCATGTTGTCACTGCTGTTCACGGTAACTTCGTTTTTGTTAATGGCGTTGATGGTTTTAATTTTGTTGTTGATTTTGTTATTTTTGTTGAATGCTACTCCTGGAGATATTATTATTGTCGATGGTGATAGCAGCCTACTGTTGCCGATGTTGCTGTTGATAAAACCTAAAGATGTTGTTGCTTTTGTTGCTGCTGTTGTTGTTGTTATTATTATTATTATTATTATTTGTATTTCCTATAATGGTGTGTAGCTGATGATGTAAAGACTTGGCTGCATGACACTTTATTTATTGATTGGAAAAAACAAACAAACAAACAAAGAAACATCGTACCCACAAGGATATCTTGGGAGAACAACAATAAACGAATGAAGGGAAATTAAGTGGAAAGAGACAATAGTCCTGAACCGCCTTACATTTTTCACGGTCTTCTGCCTTTGGGCAAATGCAAATTCTGTTTAACTTTTATTTATAGTAAATTTCACTTTTTTCCCCTCGACTAAAACGTTGAAGATCAATGATAAGGCACAGAGTGAGTCGTCAAATAACAAAGGGGATTTGTTTTTGACCAGCATTGTTATTTCAATTTGCCAGGAGCGCAGCATAGAGAGGCAATAAGTTAATGGCTTTTACACTCTTTGTTTCAAATGTACATTAAAACACAAACACACACACACACACACACACACACACACACACACACACACACACACACATTGTATAAGGAAACTATTTTCTTCATATCATAGTAACTTTAGCAAATGTGTCAGTTTTTCAAATGACAAGAAGACAATGTTTCTTCAACACCCCTTGTGTCTGGTAAAGGCCGAAAAACATGTTGAATCTAATAAAAAACAAAAACAGTCTCCGCTTAACTTTATGATCTTAAGACTTACGTTGACTTCTCGTTTATTTGATTGTTGGTTTATTTAGTGAGAGTAAGAATATTTGTGACCTTCATGGCTGTACTACCCAGATAGGGAATGGGCCTTTTTTTTTTTCAGCCATATATAATATGTTATCTCTTTGGTCAAGTACAAGAGGTGTAACAGAAGCAATGCAAAAAGGAGGGGGGGGGGGTGGAGAATTCTTTTTTTGGTCCTGTTATTCGAAACATCATGTGATTTTATTAAAACAAATTATGCAAAAAAGAAAAAAAAAAAAAAATCGCACTGAAAAAAAAAGAAAAGGATCATTCCATGATTTCTTGTTGTTCAGATTTTTTTTTTGTCCCCCGTGCTTCAGACATTAAGTGATATAAAGGCTCCTCAGATGGTGCGAGACAGGTGACGGTCTTCAGAGGAAGAGTGGGTTCTTTCATCAGATGTTTCGGTCTTTAATTTCATGACATCTTCTAGAACCTCGGCCACACCGAGGTATGACTCGCGATGTCCCATACCCACCTGCTTTCCCCCCTGTGTAGCATTAATTGAACTAGTATGGTTTTGTTTTCGGTCCAGTGTTCTAACTACTGTG
>JBCAUA010003128.1:0-13506 GCA_038406235.1 Peronia verruculata | reverse complement strand
CTCTTTCAAATAATACATGTATATGTGAAAAAAGGGTGGAGTTAGGGGAGGGGTTAAAGGAAGACATTGGTCAGCAACATTGTCATTCTGGACCTGCATTGTGTCGGTCTGAAGCCAAGGCGGAGTCTCTATGGTCAAAAGAAACCCCTTGAGGCTAAGCACTGGCGCTGGCGATCCAGATTGACAAGCCCGGCAAGGCGCACCGCAGGGCGTTTTAGCCCTTAGGCTGGGTCGCAGCTCTAGAGTTAATACACCCCTATGTGAAGTGGTTTGATCCAAGCAGTTACATCAGGTTATGAGCAAATCTGTAGTGGGAATGATCTGTGGGACGAGGGGTGATAAAATTGGCATCCATATGGAATTGGCATGTCTTTGTAAATACAATCCCTTCCCCTACAATTGGCTTACTGGAAATGTTACATGTGAAAAAGGGTGGAGTTAGGGGAGGGATTAGAGGAAGACATTGGTCAGCAAGGTGGTCAATCTGGGCCTGCATCGTGTCACTCCAAAGCCAAGGCAGAGTCTTCATAGTCAGGACAAGCAGCCTGAGGCTAAGTATTGGCGCCGAGATCCTGATTGACAAGCCCGGCAAGGCACGCCATAGGACAATGTAGCCCTTAGGCTGGGTTGCAGTTTTAGAGTTAATGGACTACTTTTGACACAGCTTTTCGATCACAGCTTTTCATTTCACTTAAAATTTAGCTCTGTAGCTTCAAAAGTGCAAATCTGTGCATTAAATAATGAAGATATCCATTCAGAAAGGCTTGTGGAAAAAATAAATTCAAGAAATGCATTGTTTTGATTTCTTACCATCTCTCTATAGACCCCCTTGAAATGTTCCATTTTCTTCATATAAAAATATAGATCTTTGGAGAGTTTTTTAATATGAGGACCAATTAAACAGCCATGGGTGGCCATGATTTTATCTTGTGTAAGTCTTCAACCACTCTTGAGCACATTCAGTGAAGTAACAAATACTATTTGTCTCACAGTCAGTCAAATGAGACAAATGTCAATATTTCACCATATCGGATCTTTGGTATCATGTAAAGGCTTATTTCATATCCTTTCAGGTGGTGAAAAAAGTTCTGAGCTAGCATTATTCTAGCTAGAGATATTGCAGTTTAAAGAGACAAGGAGGGACATGCAGTAAATATGAAAATTCCGAGAAAATAGAGTTGAAATAAATGGTCGAACGCAAAAATCTTCATACCTACCTCACAAAAACCCAATTTTAATGAAGACATAGATAGAAATCTAGGATAGGACTGATATTTTCTTGTTCAGAAATGAATGCACTTTTGATTTCTAAAAAAAAAAAAAGAAATCAATATCTGACCGCCCTCATCACATTGAAAGCCCGATTTCTCAGTTCTAGCCCAGCGACTTACGTCTCATTGAGACTGGCCACGAGACATTTATGTAAAATGAATAAAGGCCATTTTATTAAGATATAGTTTCAAAGAGCTACCTTTTGAGACAAGCTCAAATGTGTATTATTCTTTTTCACTGTGCCTGTGGCTCAAATATGAATTTTATTATTCTTTTTTATTGTGCCTGTCTATGTAAAAACTTCTTTTGTTTGTGTTAGTGATGATAGAGGGGATATGATGAGTCACATCTAATGCTCATTTAAAGGATCAAGATCGTTTGCTAGTAAATGCTGCATTAGGGAAGTAATGACACTGGAGAATCGAAAAGGTTTTATTCAGACGATCCATACTTGATGAGCTATGTTATAAACATTTTTAGCTATTATTAGTGGTTTGGAATGGCTTCTTTCTTTTTTTATATTCAATGGCTGATTACAACTCTTTTTTTCAGGATTCGATTGTGATATTGACATATTCAAGACCATTCTCATGGTGAGAGGTCAGCGATCAGGACTAGTTCAGACACAGAGTCAGTATCAATTTGTCTACCTAGCAGTCCAGAGGTATATGGAGATAGAGAGACAGAGGCAGCTTGCTGGTCAGGTAAGATCATGGTATTAGAATAGATGTACAGTACACTGCACCTCTCACTCTTCACGTACTAAACAATGTTGACTGTGGCATTTGATCAGACTTTCAATCCCAAAACCTGTTTGTTTCACCTACTGGACCTCTTTCCATGATTTATATGCCTTCTTTTGCCTTCTCCAGTGCCCGTACTTCCATTTTTTTTTCTCCTTTATTTGCTTCCCTATCCCCATCAGCAAAAGGGCTTCTGGGGAGTCAGTTTAGAGTCCAGAGAGAACTATATATGTCTTGTAACCAAGGCAAATGAGTCGGAAGTCACCCTTGACAACGAAGATAAACGGCTATTTTTGGTCGTTTTTAACTACATTTCAACTGAGATACTAATTTTGTTTTTTCACAAAACATCAATTTAACCCTTTTTTAATCTGAAAAAAAAAGAAGAAATATTTTGGTATCGTAGTCGGAAAAAGTGAAAAATGGTAAAAAACGGCTGTGACCTGAACTCACCTGGCGCGACTTGCAACTCATTTGCCCTGGGCTCAAGACATATGGCCACCATGTCTTCCTCTGTCAAAACTAAGAGCATTTTTACCCTTCCTGTAACAGATAATCCATTATTCCACTCTGAAACAGCAGAAACATGGCATATTTCACCCTCATTGGGCTATGGGAAGTCTATTTCAGAGGTCCAGGTGAACATTTTCACTGATATTCATGTGGTCAGCACCACAGATGGTCCACCGCTGGCACTGGGGCCCTCGATACTGGCAAAGGAGATCACAATCAAGTCTTCTTAATGCAATTTGCCCATAGCCAGTGTGTCACGAACTTTCTGGGTGTTGATGTTGAAGGGGTGAGTTGTAACATTGTAAGTGGTGATCAGGCAGTGGATACAGATGAGACGGACACAGTGGTGAAGACATAATGACAGGAATCTCCAGCGTGGAAACAATCCAGAATTTATTGCAGGTGCTTGATGATAATACATGCTTCAGGGCAGTTGTCTAACTCTGATGCACACAGCTCTCTCTGCACTCTACTTTCTTACTGCGATGACCTTGGTCTCTGCTTGAGCCTTTATATAGATGCTGGCCCATCTAGAACCAGAACTCTCTCTCTCTCTTTCTTAGTGGAATTTTCCACAAGCCTCTAGTCATTGCTACAGCATTCTCTATGTGTCACATCCGGTACAAACAAACATAAAATCGTGACGTAATATGCGCACATGAGATCTACACCATTCTGCATAAGTGCGTAGAGAGTATCGTTGACACGTTTGATGACGCAATATTTCCACAGGCCAGCGTATGCACACACACTTGCATAGGCTCAGTGTAAACAATCCGCCCAATCACTCACACTCGCACATGTGTACCCAACACAACAATATATTTAACCATGATTCGTTACACAGTGAAATAGTTATGATCTATCACTGAATAAAGATCCCCAAATGACCAAGAGCCTGGATGACATACCACTCTTCCCACACCTTAGAATGGACATATCAACTTTTTAATACCATTTTTATATTCAGCAGTGACCAAACTTTTAAAAGAAAAACCCAAATTAAATATTTTGAGCAAACCAGGACCAAGGCAATCCTCTAGGTTATGGGGCACTTCAGCTGTGGCTGACAGCCTGAAGAGGGTTGGAGGCCGCCAGGTCACAATGCCCAAGATACACGATGAAGACATAACAAGATCGCACAAACACCAGCAGCAATAGCAAAACTCCAAACTATCTGGAGAGACAAAAACATCAGTCTGTGCTTGATGATCCAAGTAATGTGGCCGCTTGCTCTGTCAGTCTTTCGATACGCCTGTGGAACCTGGGTGCTCACTGCAGAGCTATACAGAAGGATCCTGGGAACCGAGATGAGATTCTACAGAAAGATCCTAGGCATTCACTACCCAGACCACATGGCAAACGAAGGGGTCCACAGAAAGATCATGGAAGCTACTGGACCCCATGATGACCTCCTCACTGTTGTAAAGAAGCGAAGATTAAAAATGGTACGGACTTGCATGTACAAAAGGCTTTGTAAAAAGCAATCTTGCAAGGTACACTTAAAGGAGGCCAGAGACAGGGAAGACAGAGAAAGAGGTGGGGAGATCAGGAATGGACAGGACTGAGTGTGACAGAATCTCAGAGAATAGTGAAAGATAGAGACAGATGGAGGAAAGTGACGAACATGTCTTCACAGTGCCCCAGCGACATCTTTGGAAGTCAAGGGATGAGTGAGTGAGTGAGAGTGATGAGTAGGTACACAGACACATACTTTAAGTGAGACAGTTGACTGACAGAAGTACAGGACAAGGGGTGAGTGGTTTAAAAGACAGTGTAAATGTGTTTGGAAGGGAAAAAAAAAAGGCAATCTAAAAATACTGATTAAAAAATGCTTTTCACTAATAAATACAAGCAAAATACGCTGGTAACAATGCATATTCAAGTTAAACGAGGACAAAAGAATAAAATGTATCATCATTTTGTTTGATTAAGATAAGTGTATATATTTAAATTCAAAAGAAATATTTTTTGCTTCCTTGTCCCTTTTCCAAAGATATTTAGTCATATCAAGATTTTTGGGGGATTGCTCCTGGCCTTAGATTTTTCATTTCGAATGGGTCAGGCTTACATTTTCGTTAATGTGAACACTGTAGACCCTATCCTGGTCTTTTGGACACCAAAGCTTACAGACAACTATCTTCTGTTAGACTGATCAAACGGAGAGACCTGTCCCTTTGCTGACTCTGGGGGGACATAAATTATGTCAGCAATTCAGCAGAGAACAAGAGATTATAGATGGACTTTTGAGCTTTTCTCAGTTGTATTTGATTGGAAATTGCAGCCTTTCTATCACAGAATGGCTATTAACAGGACATCAGAGTGAATCAAGGTCAAAGAAGTGCCAAGTGACCAAGGTCAAAGAAGTGCCAAGTGACCATACAAGGGAAATCCCCAATGCCCAAGAGGGCTGACCACTTGTTGGTGCATGATTTGTAGCCAGACTGGGCCTGATGTGTTAATAAATTCTAAGATATTTTTGTATAGTGAACTCACTTTTATTCAGGAAAAAAACTATTGCTATGCTTATCTTGGGAAAAAGAATTGGTGTTGTGAAAACAATTATGAATAAACAAATTTATAAACTATTGAAATCTTGGCATTAGACACACCAGTTGAAATAAGTTGTACATGATTAATGTCTAGCAGAGGTAAGCTAATTCTCATCAATCGCTTTGTTATTTGTTCTGTGTAGAAGTGATTCTAATAAAAAAAAAAAAAAAATACAACTGTATTTACAATCTGAATTATGTTACAAATAAATAGGTTAAAATTTTTTCCAAAAATAATCAACCCCTCACATTGGCTGATGATGTATTTTCTTCGTCTTCATTAAAGAGCAACTGATAACGCAGCAAGTATGTATCATATTACCAATCAAATGGTGATCCTGTCAAGTGATTATCCTTTTGCCCTGCCCTTCATTCGGCCTCTCAGGAGGTAGTACATGCTCCAGTCTATTCTAGCTCCATGGGTAATTCCAATCATGGCATATTATTTTTTATCTCCTAGAGTGTAGCTGGAAGAGAGTACACCAATATCAAGTATGCTACTGGAGCTGTGGAAGCTGCCAAGAGAAACCAGATTGCAGGGAGCAGTTCGCCACAAGTACCCCCACTCCCTCATGCTTTTCGGAGGAGAGAAGTCAAGTAGGCTTTTCTTTTATTGTTGTTCTTTTTTTTTTTTTTTTTAAACACACATTATTTTGTTTTTCTGTTTTATATTGTCTTGATATGACCAAAGATCAACAGCTATAATTCTTGCTTCTGTTATTCTCACAGGGAATGTTATGACTGCCTTCAGATATACCTGCAATAGATATTTTTTTTATCCATTTTGCCCATTGAACTGAAATATTTTTTCTTTAATTGAATGATTGTACTACAGTCTCGTCATGAGCATTGACCGAGCATAAATTGTGTCTCTATGAATATTGATATACTCATAGTCAGCGGCAGTTGTATTTTACAAAGTGAGGCATACATTCTCTGCCGGCTTCTTTATTCTATTCACATTTCTGTAAAAAAAATTACAGTAAGATATGGGTATTTTTTTCATGGGTAAAGAAAAAAGACTGCATAGGCGGGATTTCCACCAAGTTACAGTTGCTTTTCCTTCTTGGCAGTGACTCAGTTTGGATGGATATGTCTCCTAGTCTCATAGAAATGCAGACCAGCCCTGAGCAATATTTTTTGCCTCCCATATAGCTATAATCAAATAAAGAGAGCTTATTAAACCTAGTCCCATACAGCATGTATGTATCCAATAGGTGAAACGCTCTTTCTAGTGCACACCTCGTATTTATACTAAAGGGCCTTTTTCATGCTATGCCTGTTGCATTGCTGTGATATTTCTCAGCTTGTCAACATAAATCTATTATTGGTGAGTCAAACTACTAAAAAAAAAAAAATCAGTAAAGTAAAACACCTGGGAGTTTATTGGACCCAATTTTGTCAAATTGTCACATGATAGACTTCCACTATGTCACTCCAAAGCCAAGCTGTATCTAAGTCCAAGACCTTACAATAGTCAACACTCTCTTTTTTTTTTTTTTTTAAATAAGAATTTGAGAAAGTTCACAGATAGCGGAATCCGGGCATTAGGCAATGGAAAAAACAGAACAAAATTAAAGGGCCACATGGCCCACTCAAGGCCTCACGAGTGGTCTGAAACTACAGTCAAAGAAAATGATGATGCGGGATGAGAGTGTTAAATACATGTAGTCTCTTTGTTTATACCATATGCGCTTTGAATAATAATGCAGATACCCCTGACCACTTGACCCACTCAACAAGTTTTGCATTTGCCAGCAATCAAGCTATTGAGAGAAGAGGTGAACTATAATTGCTATGAATGAAAGCTGAAGTAACTTTGTGAAATGATGTGGTCCAAGCAGTTACATCGAGTGAGGAATAAATCTGTAATGGAAATAGTTTGCGTAAAAGAAGGGTGATAAAATTGACACCCGTATGAAATTGATATGTCTTTGTGAGTGCAACCATTTCTCCTATCATTAGCTCCTATCAAATATATATGTGAAGAGAGGGGCGAGATTAGAGGAAGACATTGGTCAGTAAAGTGGTCGATGTAGACTTCCAATGTGTCACTCCAAAGCTAAGGTGGAGTCCTATAGTTAAAACAAACATCCTAAAGCTTAACTAACGCTAATAATCCAGATTGAAAAGCCTCAGACTGCATTGCAGTTCTAGAGTTAGAAACACATTAACACAGTAGAGGGAAATTCAGCCTAATTTTAGCATTACCTTTTAGCATTACCATTTTTAGATAACCTCATTTGATTGAACTTATAGTCCACGGCATGCACAGGACTGGCATTATATTTTACAGATATAACCAGCCATTTTTGTGTAATTGAGGATAGTATTTAGGAAATAATAGTTCAAATCTGTTAACTTTGCATGAAGTTTTCAAACGAACAAAACTTAAAGACTAATAGTCACAAGAATGTTGTGTTGTCACAGAACTGTAGCCGAGAAATTATTCTTAAATGTAGAACAGGCAGATGAGCGCTGGTAATTGAAAGACAACAGATACAAAGGATTAAAATTACCCATTGGGTGGCGTCCTGGAGGTGATTTTTTTTTATTATTAAAGTTAGGTTATTGTAGCCTTTTCCACTGAATTCAGCATATTCAAAGTAGAGGAAAACAATGGAAAAAAAATCTACTTTTTCATATGGTTGCCATGGCATCATTGCCATCTTAGATTTTGGCATCCCTAAATTGACTGATTTTAAAAGCTATCTCCTCCGCCAAATTTCAACAAAACTTGATAAAACTTGATGAATATATTGTCTAATATAATATCTAAAAAATTCCTTATTTTTAGTTGTTTCCATGCAATACAAAATTTTCTATAAATTTTTGAAAATGCCATATAGCGAAAATTCAAATTTCGCCATTTTTTTTTAAATCAATTTTTCTCTAAAACTTACCGACCGCATTTAACGTGCGTACGTAACTTTTTGGGTTTTATGGTGACATTGATGCATACCAAATTCAAGTTCAAGGTTTTGAAAAAAAAAGGAGATAGAAAAAAAAAAACTGCCAAAAAACTGGGCTTTGAGAAAAATGCGTTAAAATTTTTAAATTTTTTTTTTATCGAAAAATTGACATGAAGAGTTTTGTGTTCGGCTCTCAGCCTTGGAACTATGTATAAATATACAGCTTTTTTTTTTTACATACTAGCCCTCTTGTCATGACTTCTGGGTCTCTCGTTGCCGTTTTTTACCTCTCTGGGCATTTCTTTTATCGAATTTTGCTCCCTATCTCCCATCGTTATAAGAAACACTTTCGTATTCTTGAGGGCCTCTCAGTGTCCTTCATATCATTAGTGAGTGCAAACCAAGAGTGTTTTGACCTTTACTATTACATATAGCTGACAACTGAGCTATTAGTTGCAGAAAGAAAGCAAAATTTTCAGTAGTTTCTATTGACATTTTTAAATTTCATGTGGAGCAGCTGGAGTGCTATTTCACAGCCGAGATTTCACTTTTAGTTAATTACTAGTGAAGAACCCATGGAGTTTTTTTAAATTTAGGTTAAAACTATTCTGCCTATACACATGTTGATGTTGGTAATTTGGATGATTAAATTGAATGTTCCTCAAAGAAAACATTTGTTATTTTGGATGCTCTGCGAGTGGAGGTGGAAGAACAATTGCATTATGCCTCATTCCTTTGAAAGTATAATTCAGATCAATCACCCTCATGAATTTGCTATTCAATTATTATCACCTTTCTAGAATAACATCAAACATAAAAAGTTTTTTTCAGTTTTTATGTAAGAAGAAACACAGATCTTTATGGGATTTCGCGTGCCGAATTTTCAAATAGAAACTTAGAACTGTCTCAATTAGTGCATTGTGTGAAACCCCCGCATCTATTTTTAGAAAGGGGACAGCCAACCACATTGCACGTAAACAAGGTCTACTCATTGATGGTTTGTTCAGAAGGATGATCAACAAAACATGCTGTTGGGGCGTGTGTAATTGCGATTCAAAACGAAAAGATCATAAGAATATGAAAGTGATGACTATCAAAAGATTTCCACAGCCCAGAACCCAACAAGAAAGATGTATGGAGTGGATAAGGCGATGCAGTCGCCCGCATAGTTATCAGCAACATTGGTTACCACCATTTCGTGTACTCATAGGCGAGTGTTTGTGTTGAGTGTGCACTTTTAACAGAGCAACAGCAAGATTTGTGTTGCTTATCCATAGTTTCGCAATATTAGTTTATCTGGCATGAGTTGGATCTAGATCTGTATATGATATATCATCTTGTACTACTATGTGGCTGATCTAAATCAAGATATTTTACTTTCAAAGACACAGCCCCCAGAATCTGGATAAATGTATAGAATATATACTTAATGCCAACATGTACTTTATATCAAGATTTAAATAATGCAAAAGAAGGAAGAGAACTGAACTGTGTAGGAAGAGAACTTGTGTAGATATAATATAATGAAACCCCAACACCATATCAAGATAGTCAGGGTGTTGTCCCTGTTTTTGTTTCAGTATTTTTATTTATTTAAAAAAAAAACAAAAAACGTGGGTTAATCTAAGGTCTTGAGCACAAGAGTATGCTGAATAGGCATTGTGTTGTTTAAGATACTTATGTGAGTAGGGCTTTGCTGTATATTGATTATATTGTTCTCAGCTTTCTCCACCTCCTGTATCTTAAAGCTAACAAAACAGCTTACCCCACAATGCTCAAATGGTGATATAAAAAGCATATTTACTGAAATCAAACATGATAATTATGAAAATACTCACTGTATAAAACTAACGATAATGCAGATTCAATACGCTCATTTCACACTTTATGGCTGATCTGAGTCATGATAAAGTGTCGTAGATATAGATCTTGATCTGCTGACTTGCAAATAAAGTCCATCAACTGATCCAGAGGTTAGATCTCGCTACATCTAGATCTCGATCTCGATGCGTAAAATGCAAGGCTTATCAGTATCACTAATAAGTGAATGAATAAGCATTTTATGCAGCTTAGATCTAATGCTATGGGAAACAGAAAATAATGAGGAAAGAGAGAGGGGGGAATGTCCGAACCTAAGTAGGATATAGATCTAGATCTATGCACCTTAGATATTTTTGCAAAAACAAAATGTTCTTTGCCCCGAAACTAACTTTTTGCTATTCGCCATCATAGATTGCAAGCGAGTGCAGCTCAATACCTGCCCCTCTTCTAAAAATAGTCGAGACTGTTATTTTTTAATTATGGGTTTTACTGTAGATTAAAGTGTAGATTTACGGAGCAAGTACAGTGGACATAACATCGTGCAATATTGAAGCACTTTATCTACGGACACAAGAAGTATATAGGTAAAATCTGCAAGTTTTTTTTTTTATATTTCAGATAATATCTAGGAAATATTAGTTTAAATTTGTTGATTTTGCATAAGGTTTAAAAATGAACTTACTAACTTGTAATCACAAGAACAATGCATTTTCACATAATTGTTGTGCTGAAATGATTCTTAAGGATAGAATAGACAAGTGAGTGCTGGTAATTGAAAGAGGACAGATATGAAGGGTATTAAAATCACCAATTAATAAGGATAGTGTGACCACAAAGGGCTATCACGTTGGCATGACTTGTGACCCCCAATAGTTTCACATCTGGCAAACTGGCATAGGAGATTTATTGCCTCAAACGTTTGGAGACATTTCTTTATCCTGATTTTGAGCCAGTTTTAATTGATCTGTCTTTGCAAGTGTTAACGGGATCCAGCATTTTCTTCTTGGCCATTCCTATGCTGCTGTTGATATAAATTGAACAGTCTGCATTCATTTTTTTAACTGATCCCACGGCTGTCAGAGTTCAGCGGATCTGCGAAAATCTGGGGTTCGTAACGATCCGTGGCTCCATCCTCGCGGTTTACCATCGTGGACACTACAGTGGTAATGTTGCCAAAATCATCGGTGAACTGGTAAATATGGAGTAATTTAATCTACTATCAGATATCCAATACGGAACCATAGCCGGAGACTATCTGCAGTGCAAGGCTTTGTGCATATATTGCCACATTGGACTTTTTTTTTTTTAACTCTTTACCATCGTCTGACAACTGTATCTCCTGTGACACCCACTGGTACAAGCGGGAGATGAAAGAAAAGAAGGATTTTTGCTGGCCCAGGTGGAAATGACCATGAAATTATTGCACTACATAATATTAGATTATATCTGCTCCTTTGGTTTTAAGAGAAAAGTGAGCCTGGCAGTTAGGCCCAAAAAGATCCCCTTCAGTCCACACCCAGGAATGCGTTTTGTATCTTGAAGCCTACGTTACAGCTTAAATGGAAGATTGGTGGATATGAGAATTATTAAAGAGTGTTTTGAAAAAAAAACTTGTTTTACAGAGCGCTTTTTCTGCTTATTCTGTATGGAGGTTTTACAGAGCGCTTCTGGGACAAGTGTGATCCTTTACTTTGACAGCATTTGAAGACAATGGCTCTAGATCTAGATGTAACTTTTAATCTTCTTTCTAGATTAAACATATAGACAATCGCATTACCGCCGGTGTCATAGTTGGAACGGTTAAGCGCTTTCTACATTGACTAGAATTGTACTATTACTGCTTACTATTCTATTAAAGCACTCTTTAGATCTTTTCTAGTCTAGGTCTAGTTGCACTGTTTAAGTGCACTACTGTTCGTCAGTATTATTCATCACTAACATTAGTATTAATGTCCTTTATGTATTGTTTTTGGTGTGACAAAACCTTCAGTTTGCACAATATGTAATAGCAGTGCTGGGTGGAAATCCGGATCTTAATTTGGGTAACCAATTCCAAAGTTCAACTTAAATAATTAAGTTTTCCAGTTTATCCAGATCATTTACCCAGATCTGCTTATCAGGTTCCTATCCACTCATCAGGTAGACCTACATTTACCTGACCCAAGCAGTACCACTTCCCTTATCCACCTCTACTGTGTGGCGCTTTAGTTGTTTGTTATTACTACTAGCCTAGCTTTGTCTTGTCTTCTGTTCACATGGTGTTTCTACCAGTGCCTTGAGTGTTGAATGTAAAGGGGGAGGTAGGGGAAGCGCTAAGTTTAGGCCCATACTTCTGCGTCGGTGTAAAAGATCAAAGGCATCACCGCAAACAGCGGGAGAGGAGGGGAGGGCAAGAAGTACTGAAACAGTCATAATACACAACCACTTGCTGTGCTTTGTAGGGCATCACAGACAGGATTTCAAAGGGAGGAATTGGGACCACAGACTGCTACCGACAGACAATGTCTAGGATCAATGGTGAACTGTAAACTGTCGCATGATGCCAAAAAGGTTGAAAACCAATAAATTCGCAGGCTGTATTTGCAACTGAATCAAGTGCCGAGTTGCATTACTGATTGGCAAAAACAGACTACACTACAAACCAAGCTTGAAAGAATATTATCCGTATCTGAAGATGAACTTGAGTATGATGATACGTGAATAGCCAAATCTAATATAATGCGCCAGCAAACCTGTTGACATGATTCTGTTCTTTAATAAAGTGCCAGAATAAAGCAGACAAAAACATGCATGCAAAATTTATGAAGCCAGTGAATGAATGAGCATGGGAGATATCAATACATGTATTAAGATGGTAAAAGGATCAGACTATCCTAATATAGGTCAGCATGTTTACTAATTTTTAGTACTGTATACGTTTAGCATGTGCTTGTGTCGTAAAATTGGAAATAAAACAATGAAGCAACAATTCGCATGCTGCACTTTGCAGCAGTGCTATCGGAAGAAGGGGGGGGGGATAAGCATGAGTGTCATGCATAGGCGAGGCAAACCGATGCTTGACTGCAACGGAGTGGACGAGCCGCAGAAGGGACTAGGCCTAGCACTGGTTCGTTGTACTAAAGCAAGTAAAGGGTCACTGCTCAGTTTAGACCTACACTTACATCTCCTATTAGGTGTCACTTCCCATGCAAGTAGGGCCTTGCAGATGAGGGAACTCATTGGTTAGTTCTAGCTATCGAGTTCTCGATTAAAAAAAAAAAAAGTTGAAGGGACTAGATCTAGAACTGAAGTTTTAACTACGACAGACTACACTGCAAACTAAGCTTGAAACATTAATTATACTTTGTCATGTGTTGGTATTTGAAGATGTTGACATCATTCTGTTCTTTAACAAACTGTGAAAATAAAGAAACAACAACATGCAGAAAAGATGGACAAGCCATTGAATGAATGAGATGGGAATTTTGGAATTTTTTAGATGGGAATTTTGAAATTTTTTATTTTTCTTAACAACATGTGGTGCAACCATCGGACTATCCTTGTATAGGTCGGCATGTTTAATTGTGTTAAGGACTGTTTGTTTTTGTGTTGGGGTTTGACACATCAGCACAATTAAGGCTATATTGTGCCAAACACGGAAAGATATGTTTACACGTCAAGAAGAAGAGAGGAAAGAAGGCGGGAAAGAAAGCA
>JBCAUA010003117.1:0-13506 GCA_038406235.1 Peronia verruculata | reverse complement strand
GATAGATAGATAGATAGATAGATAGATAGATAGATAGATAGATAGATAGATAGATAGAGACAGACAGACAGACAGACAGACAGACAGATAGATGATGGATGGACGGACGGACGGACGGGTGGGATAGATGAATGCATGGATGGATGGATGGATGGATGGATGGATGGATGGATGGATGGACGGACGGATGGATAGCTGGATGGATGGATGGATGGATGGACGGACAGGTGGACGGACGGATGGATAGCTTGATGGATGCATGCACTCTCCCTCACCTCCCACTCCCCCCCCCCTATCCTCAGTACTCCCCCCTCCACTGGTGCAGTTGCAAGGAAAGATGCATGCCAATAGATAGGCCTAATTATTGCTGGAAATGTGATCGTGTGGAAACCTAGGACGTTTTTGTCTGCTGGCTCGGTAAATTAGTGCTCACTCACTCTTCACCATCCAGGCCTTTCGACCACCCAACGCTCTTCTCCTCCCCCTCCCCTCCAACCGCCCTTCTTTACACACTTGTGACCAGCCAGAAACTACAATGTTCTCACAATAGAGGAAAGGAGGGACAATTGCTAAATAGACGATTAAATCTGCAGATTTGAGAGTAAAAACAAAACAACAGTAATGACAACCGCACGCAAACCAAAAACTTCCGTTACAAAACGTGACAATAGATATTTTCCCACAGGCCTTTAATTTTATGTAGATATAGATCTTTTTGTCATCGTCTCGGTTGCATGCGTAATTGACTCTATAGAAGCCAGGCCTTTATCCACAGCGACTTTGGTGTCCGCCGTAATACCCGTCTTTCCCTGTCTTGAAATGAATACTCTGTCATCGGTTAAATTTGGGTTAAGAATCAGAGGGCCCTGCTACATTCATTTTCAGAATAACCATCAGCATTATTCTTTGTTCTTTTTTTTTTAATTGTATTTTATTATTATTTTATTAGGTCACTTTTATATCAGTTTATGTTATTTTCTTTTATATTTGATATTCTGTTTGGTTTTAGTTTTTTGTTTTGTGATCTTTACTTTCCGTCTTGAGAATGGGAGGACAGGAACATTAAATGACTAGAAACATGAAATATACTTATGACCATTGTGATCCACTTGAATGATTTTCTCTCGTCTTCGTTCTACCCGCCCCATCGCCTCCCAGCATAATTGGAAAACTTGCTCTACACAGATGTACTATGGCTTATGGTTTATATTGTAACTTCACCCCATGTATCAGTCTTTCTTCTTCTTGCCCTCTCTCCTCCCCTCCAGCACGAAAACTACCTTATGTAATATACAAAAAGAAACCAAAAAAAAAAAAAAAAGGTAAATGTAATATGAAATGAATACCTTATCTGTATACATAGCTTTTATCATGCCTGGATTCCCAGAGGATCAGACTTCAGGCACTGTTTGCTCTTCAAATGCGAGAATGCGATGCGTTTTCGGTGTCATAAAAGTTAGGCAAGCTGGGTCTTTTGTTAAAAGACGGCATGATGTCTGAAGGAAGACCAGATCTTCTCTGGCATGATTCAGTGAAGGTTAGGCATGGAGTGAAAGAATGATTTTGTGCTTGTCTGTGTGTGGTGACGTCTACAGAGTGTTTAATATTGGCGCAACTGACTGCATTCATTCTCTCAGTGAATTTTGTAAGGTTCACTTGAACCCTGAGTACCGTTTCATGAGAATAATTTTCTGAAATATAGCATTGAATATGTGAAAGTGATCCCACTATCTGTATTGAGACTGTCAGTGAATATTCTATGTGTGAACTTTGACCCAGAGGATATTTTCCTGACGGCTGTTGCCACAAATTATCACTTTCTTGGTGTCAAGTATTTCCTCCAGTGGTTGAGTACACCGTCAGCAGTCTAGCCTGAATAGTTTATCGTGAGCAGTGAAGAGGATTCTCTCGTCAAAGGCTATCCTGAAAATGATCAACGTATGCGGTTAACAAATTCTAGGTTTATTAACATTATTTTAATTAAAGGTACAACTGAATTGTGGAACTTTGGCTCTATTTTAAATCGATTCCGCGTCTGGGATTTTGATATTTTGTTTATCAGCTCATTTGTTTTTTGGCCTATTTTTCCTTCCCGGGCCACATGTGTGGTTTCTTTCCCTTACCTGTCTGTTTCACCTGTTCCATTTTTTTTTAAATTACTTTTTAACTCACAAGCGGTTTGGCCGCGCCGACATGGCGGGATTCTTAACTTCGGCTTCAGCGTGCGGTACCTTCTTCCTCGGGGCATTGAAGACTTGAAAACCACCTGTTCTCAGAGGTCTGGCTACCTGTTGGCTTCTTAACCATTTCACTTCCAGGAAAAAGCCATTATATTTTGGAGAAATCATTTGAGATTGATAGATCTAGATCTAGTAACTGCCACTTCTGCGTCTGAAAAACTGAAGAATGAAGTGGCAGATGGCTGTTATTTGGCTGTCAGTAATATTGTCAACGGTCATTGGTAGTACTACAGAAAGATAGCTTCGTCACACACTGAAAGTTACTTAATACTCAAGAGTGACATTTGTGATGACATATTATTCTTGTTTAAAAAAAAAAAAAAACTTGTACATAAATTAAAGATGTGTGATATGGGTACCATATTGCTCTGTTACCATCATTGTATGGTACAGGGATGTCAAATTTCCTACTTTAGTAGGATTTCCTACTTTTTAGCTGTCAATAATTCTCTCTTAGCCCCAAATCTGATATTATTTACCATTAAATACTTGATTTTTGTGTACTGCTAAAGAGTATACCAGAAACTTTTCCTACTTTTTCATAGAGACAGATTGACATCCCTGATGGCAGTATGTGTCTTGCTTCAAAGTACGATAAGCTATTATTTAAAAAGATTGTCCCCCATGGCACCTATAGGGTTAAGATCCTGCGCAGTTTCCGAGAACCGTCCATACCCATATCTCTCATATTTGGCGTGATCTAACAGAAGTAAGGAACAGTGAGCGATCCTAACCGCATTTTTGTTGTATAGTCTTACCCATAAAATGTGATCTGGTGTTCATTAAGAGACTGGGTGAAAATCCCCGGTATTTTCTGTGCTGTTTTTGATGTAAATGTGGTAACAGTCTGGTGTCAGACCTACTGTACCTACCACACGATGTTCACCATAACAGTCAGAAGTTTTCAGATTGTTTTGTTACTGCATACACTGTTCTCTGTGGTGACTATATCCTCACTGACCAAAGGGCCGTAAGTGAGATAATCTGAGGACCATCGGTTTGACTACGATATTGAGGGTAGATGTCAGTACAGTACGTTGAGGTTGATGTTAGTGTTGTTGAGCTCGAAGGTTTGCACTCAGGCCGGCCATAGTTGACACAGTTTGTTCGGCTTGTGCTGACTGCCCTGTCATGAAGCGGTGCTCAAAATTTGCCACACTTCCGGCACCATTTCCTCTTCATTGCTGGGATCGTTCTGACATTCACATCCCAGACCCTCACCTTTTATCCCCAGGTTTGATCTCTCACTACATATGCAGTTCATCACCGGTGCTATGTGCACGCGTACCTATCTAAACATGTTTCAGAGAGCCACATAATACTCGGTTTGGAGTTTCAGATCAGCTCAGTATACGTTCATCTTGGAAATGGAACGCCGGTCTGCTGGCACTGAAAATTTTGTTCATTAAACTTTGCTTTTTTTTTTTTTTAAGTAAGTTGGAAGAAATGACGCATCTGTTCTATATCTGCAGGCAGGCAAAATTGTTATTTATTATTGAAACAGTAAAAAAATAGTCATTTTAGAACTGAGGCCGCCCCCCCCCCTCCCCACCCGACGCTTTCAACTGACACACAAGAGTTTCTAGGACGGACGGTTGAGATTACTTACGCCTAGTTTTTTTTGGAGGGGGGGGGAGAGCTCGGAAGTTTGATTATCTTTAATAATTGAATAAATATCTACTTCTTTCGGAAAAAACAAAAACAAAAAAAAAAAATTTGCTCACACTTGGCTTATGTCTGTGATATTTACATGATTTTATGGGTTGTCGGATTCTTTTTCCTTTTTTTTTATGTCAAATTTCCTGCCATGTTTAAATGCTAGCCTTGTACTGCTTAATCCTTCATTGTCCACCGCTTCCCCCCCCCCCAAAAAAAAAAACGTGTAGAAATACTTCTAAAGACTACTTTCACCCTTACCCGTACACAGCCCATGTAATCGAAATCTCCTTTTATCAAATCTTGAATCTCATCGCATCAGCACTGTTTGTATCTTCACTTTTCAAACTAGTATCAACAGCTGATGCTATTTGTTTTTTACCGACTGTTTTCCTTTGTTGTTGTTCAGTGCTGTTGCCCAACGACATCGTTCTGTTGTTGTTTGATAAAAAGAAAATCAGCCAGCGTTATCTACCTGCCTCCATCCACTTTGTTAACACAATGATAGTCATGTTCATCACCGTTTGACTTTGTTGTGTATGTGTGTGATGTTTGGCAAAAAACGGGATATCGTTTTCGTGTTTGTTCCTAGCCTGTCATACCTGGTGGGTGGTCCCGCTTCCCGCAGTCGCACCTTTGCACCGGGAAGACAAAATTAATAGCCGCCTATATTGTATTTATAGCATGCCCTTTTTACTGTTGTTGTTCTTCGGAAGCTCCTTCCATTTACGCTTACTTTATAATGAAACCGTATCTTCACCTGGGTTCGGCGGCTCTCATCGCTGAGCAGCCGGCCCTTTTACTGACAGTAATGGCAGATGATATGTTTGGAGTTATGAAGGTCAGTAAATCTAAAATAAACTTAGATTTTCATTTGTCTATGCATATCGTAATTGGGCGAAATACCGCCCAGCCATTCTCATGTAGTTTAAGAAATCATGCAAGAACAGCTCGTTTTCCGTTTCCTCTATATAATAGTGTTCCAGTAGTCGAATGGTCTACTACTGAGATCAATCCCTTAACTCTTCTTCAACCTCCTCTCCCCCCATTTTTGTATTGTTATACATTTTTTGATGTCTCAAATTTTTATGTATAATTCGATATCTTTTTATAACTCACAAACGGGTTATTCATTATTACCGTGTTAATGTACTCACCGTGTTAGACACAATATAGCGGTTATCGTGCTGATGTGCCGTTAAACTCCAACACAAACAAACAACCCTCTTCCCCCCCCCCACCCAAAACACACACGCACACACGCACGTGTCCATTGTTTTTACCCAAATAAAGAAAGCTACCTTTTATTAGATAGTTATATACAGGTATGATAATGAAAATTCAATCGTATTTGCTATTGGCGTGAAATCGAGTGAGAAGTCTCATAGCCAGTTTTTATATGTCAGAACTTCTTGACAACCTTGAATTTCTTGAAGTTGCACAATAACTCAGCTGAGCGTAGTTGGACAATGTTTACAATCTGCGTGTATTCTTCTATGTAGAGACTGCAATATGGTTACATTACAAATGCATATAATAAATGTCTGATGTTATCCACAGTCCTAAACCTTCACTGCCGGTAACTCGTTCAGAAATTCTTTGGGAACAGGTAGTATGATCGTTATATTGCCCACTGTTCCGACTAGAGAAGTATATTATGAGTATATTATGATATTTAGATCTGCTGCTGTATATTATGATGTTTAGATCTGCTGTTTGGAGATAGTCGATGCGCACCGCTCGGGTGTTGACAAGTTGTGCACCGTTAGGATGCCGAGAAGTTGTGCACTGCTTGGCTGCTGAGAAGTTGTGCAACAGTACAAATTGGTTATCATCCCCGCTAGCACGGTTGTGCTACGCACCGTGTGCAAAATAATTAAGCAAAGGTGCGCAAGGCGGACCCAGAGGGAAGGTTTTGCCAACCACATGTTATTTTAGTGAGATGAAATGGTAGGTACGGTATGGTAGCCAAGCTATCGCAATAGGTCGCTTGGTGATGGCAGAGAGCCGAATGGTTGTGGTTTCCATAAATCTTCATTACGCCATCCCAACTTTCTGTAACCCCCCTCCTCTTTGCATCTATGCATGCCACTGGTATGTCTATTTTCTTCAAACACTTTTCTGAGCGAATAATCAGTCATTTCCCGACTTGTTACTCCTAACTAGACTATGGTTCTGCTTTTGCAGAAGACCCAGCGGTAGACACATAAAACCCCGCTTATATAGACATCAAAGAGGCAAGAGTCTGTTTAGGTCTGGTCAAGTTGGCCTCTATGGGTCTAATCATCTGCACATAGACCTTGCTTAACCGCCAGGGTTCACTTTGCCGCCTTAATCTTAGTTGCGACATTTGCTGAATGAGACCATCATTCCTGTTGTGGACACGGCACCTTATTGTTTTGGGAAGTGGTTAGTCAAGTCGTGTGTTTGGGGATAGACTAAAAATTGAAATCATTAAACGGATGGTAGGAGAGATTAGCGGTTAGGTATATTTCCAAATTGTGGTCTACAATGTGACAATCATAATAGCCATTTTGTCAATATTTACCAAAATGGTTTGCCTTACATCAGATCATGAACAGAAAGAACGCCAGCATAAGCCTTTTCGACTCTTGTAAGCTTTCTGTTATGTGTGTACCCTTAGCGTCGCCCTTGCTCACCTATGGCTATGTGTTAGCGAATCCTTAGTGTTGGCTGACTGACCCTATGTCAGCATCGTCATCACTTCCTCATTTGCAGCCACCTGTTTCCGCTCACCGCCTGCACAATTATGATAACATCCGTTGTTAATTGCTGCAGTTTTGCATACAAAACCCCTTGCCTGTAAATGTTATTGTCTCCCTGAGTACAGCGTGAGCCAGAGTGATCCACGTCCGCCATTCTCTCTTGATATATGTCGCAGCACAAATGGTCTACATGCATCAACAGTTTAGCGATAGCCCATTTTCATATCATCAACTGTGAGCCAGTTTGTGCACCAATGGTTCCATAGTGAGACAAATACGTGCGAGAGCGGGGCAGTTGTTATGCGGAATCTTCCTTTCTTTATCCTCTCTTTTGTTGTCTGTGCTTCAGAGAAGGAGCTGGCGGTATAGACGCTGTGAGAATCTCTGTGTTTAACACATGGTTTAGCATATACAAGCAACGCATGGACTGAGTTCCAAATATTTCAGCCTTGAAATTAGCTCCACGTGTTGTTGTTGTCGTTGTACTCTTCATTGTTGAAAAATGAAGGGAATTTGATGGCTGTTAACTTGTTTCATGCTTGTCTGTTGAGAGCATCAACGGCAGCATCTCCACAAATTATTTCACTGCAATCACAATTACATCAGCAGCCAGTTTATCCTATATGTAACCTACTTTATGATGACCCCCTTTATATTAAAGTGGGTTCTTCGCTCCCACCTGTAGGCGGTGAAAATCTGCCATCGATGGAATGCCATCTTCGACGTTCGAGGGGTGACATCTCTTCTCTCTCTCTCTCTCTTTCTCTCTTTCTCACTCTCTCTCTCTCTCTCTTTCTTTGCTTCTGTCTTCTGCCCCGCTCTCTTTCCCTCTTCCTCTAGACGTGAAAAGGTCTCTTTCCGTGTTTGGCACAATATGGACATGATCATGTGATGTGTCGTTATACCCCAACACAAAGCTTCATAATGAACTCTCAAACGGCGAACACAAAGGAAACCATACTTTAAAGTGAGACCTGTGCCAGTGTCCCTGCGATAGTTCCCGAAATGACAGTTGCTGAGATACGAACTTCTTCAAACATATGTCAGAACCTCAAATAGTTTTGGTCAGGCTAGGACCAAATTCCCCACTGGCTTTTTAGGGTCTGTGAGTAATGAATCTCTCGGATTTCTTTCTGGAATGGAACTACATGTATCTGGCTTGCTAGTACTTAATTGCCAAAGTTGAAAAATGGCCCACTGTGCAAGGAAGACCAGTTTTGTGATGGCAGTTCATGTTGAATTCTCGGGTCTTAAAATGGCCAGGGAAAAGAAAGGTGGCGCCCCCTCCAGTCCCCGCGTGCTCCTGATTTCTATCATCAATTTATTTATCGTAATTCCCTGTGGTCGTAGCTGGCCAGTTCGTCAGTCACGGCAGCGATAACCGTGTGCGTTCTCTATGGCGCTCTAATCCCTCTGGTTCTCGAGCAGTGCCAGCCTGTGGTACATTATTTGTGGTCTGTTGCCTGAACGTTTATGTTTGCTATAGACTACTGAAAAGTCTTGCTCTGTACAAGACTGATATAGACTGTTGTTGTGTAGTTATCGTTTCAATCCTGAGAACGGAGAGTGGGCTAAGCTTTGAGAACCTACCCTGTTTTTGGGAGAAGAATTTTTGTTAGTGAAATTTTGGAATTTGGAAATTTTGCTCAGACAGCGATGTATTCGCCTGTCTTCTTCCGATATTTTCTTGCCAAGGAATCTTTGACGTGCGTATCGTACATATGGAACGTCTGACATAACAATATACTCGCCCTTATCCGAGAGGGCTAGACGCTCGGCTTCCATGTCTAGGAAGCCAGGGGACTGTTGAAAACGGGTTCTAATCTGCGAAACTTTCCCAACCACTAATGGAAGGTTCGAATTTCGAGCCGCGACCTCCAAGATATGACTTTTTTGTCAAAATGCAGGCTCTTAATCATAATGTCACGGTGACCCCTCCCTTCCCCTCCATCACCCCAGCCTCCACTCTACACCCCCCCCCCCTCCCATGCCCCACATACACACACCGATAGATTCCTACAATATTCGGTCTATTTCGTCTTTCGATCCTCTGGAGGCGGTTGTCTCAATTCCACAATATACATGAATGTATACTGTCTGTCCAAGTCTTTGCAACCCTTCCTCTCACTCACAGCTATGCACTGGCTGTCCGTGGTTTTCAGCTGCCGGAGTTGTCACTTTCTTATTGCTGTTGATATCGCTGTTTGTTTGTCATGTTGGCGTCCCCCCCCCCCCCCCGGGTATATAAGTTCCCTGCTCCCACCTACAGGCGGTGAAAGCCCGTCATCGGTGGGGTGTCTCCCATGGAATACTATCATCGACATTCCAGTGGCGACGTCTCTTCTGTCTCTCCTTGCCCCTGTCTTCCGTCCCGCTCTCTTTCCCCTCTTCTTCTTGACGTGTTCACGGATCTTGCCGTCTTTGGCACAATGTAGCCGTGATCGTGCTGGTTGGCCGTTAAACCCGAACACAAACAAACAAACAAACAAACAATCATGTTGACGTTTTTAGATTTTGACTGATCCTGGAATAGTGTAGCAAACCAGTTTTATGACCCTTATCGCCGAACTTCAAGATATAAATATAGATCTATATGCCATTTTTCAGTTAAAAAGTGTCAGGAAAACTGCTGTCAATCTTGACCTTAAGTTCCAATCCCAAACCGTTAGCATTCTCAGAATGTTGTCAGTTCCCACCTGCACGTGTTCATTGTTGTTTATCAAGTCCTGACTACAAGACCACTCACGCACAATCACAGCCTGAAGCTGAGGTACTTTCTCCTGGCTATTTTCTCTTCTGAACCAACCTGCGGACCCGCACCCCACCACACCTTTGGATGAGATAGCTGCGTAGTTTGCTCTTTGCTTTGAAATTCGACTATCTTCGATCCCTACCGCCAGATGCCAGCGATATGAAAGGTTTAGGTACTGCGTACTTCGCTACCTTCTCTCTTCCAATCAAGAAACGTTTGCTTAGTAACCTACCCTGCTGGCTTTTGACAGAAGACCGCGTTTGCAACAGTGGAAAATGTCCTTGGTCTTCGGAGCCTTAATAGACGTTCTTGGCTGGTTAGGATTTCTGTGATAAAGTTAGTATTGATGTTTACAACAGACATGACAGATTATGTTTTCGGTGATATATAAGCCGTAAATGTGCTGATTGTTCGTCAGAGCTTAAAACAAACAAACAAACCTAAGTAATTGCGGTGACATGAGGCTATTTGTCGACGGGGCACAAATCTCGCCACATCAGCTCCAGATTGCTCCAGACCACGACAGTACGTGATCAGAGTAGCCCAAGGAACATTTTATCAAAGCGTAAAACCACCTGACCTTTCCACTGGCCGATTTCTACCCGTACCATTCTACCAAACATCCGTCTAGGAGATTGACAGAAAGAGAGAAAAATAGAGGAAGAAGAAAGATTGTTTTCCGGAGGCTGATTGCAGCCTGTATCGTTCCACCCAAGGTCCTCGAGGCAAAGAAGAAAAAGTAAGAGAATGGGATTTAGTAAAAGAAGAAGGAATAAGAAGAACAATAGAAAGGAGGAGGAAGGTTTCCAGATAGCGCAAGTTCCGTGTCTGGCCCGGACTGGGCATGGAGAGCATGTTTATGTAGCTTTGCACAACTGGTAATGCTGTCTATCATCTGCCCATCCGTCTTACTTCTCACCTCCTCCATCCAGACACTTCTCGCTGGTGTTTTTTCCTCCTGCCCGGAGGTCATTATTTTGTTTTTACTACACTTTTTTTCCTCCTCTGCACACTTGTTCTCTCTTTTTTTTTTTCCTCTCTCTTCACCTCCTCAGCTCAAACCTCGATCTCTGAATTCAATTGGAGTGGGCCTTAAATGTTTTGTTGCATCTGTTATCAAGAATTTCATAGAGGTGGATGTGAAAAGTCGTTATGGCAAAAAGTTAGAACGCAATACTCTTAAAACATACGAGATACAGAGATAAGGAAAATATTATCATAGTTTTTATGGCGGAAGGAAGAAAACCATTCAGATCAAAAGGTAAGCTTCGGATAAGGTAAGAACTGCCTTGCTTCCCATAATTTATTGACTCCTGACTCCCCAACTCCCCAAGGACCTGAGGCCGCGACTGTGTTTCCGTGAGATTTCATGCTTGTCCGACTCTTTGATCTACCACTGGCCAAATTGTGCGGATGATAAGTACGAGCGTGCCACCGTATTTATTTCCTTAAGTTGAATATATAATCTTCTCTCACCTGGCTGTGATGGCGAGTCATGTGGTCTTAGATATTATCTACTGGGCTATTACTGAGGTCTCTACATGAAGTTCTGAAACACTCACTCTTTAATCATTTTGGTTGTCAGGGGCAACCGATGGAAAGACAAAACATTTTGGGATACATAAATATAACTAGCTAAAAACAACAACGAAAAGCTCTTAAAGAGAGGGACGAATTATTGTATACATACAGATAGCAATCTAGCCAGGAAGTTCTCAGAATATGGAAAAACAAAGATTCCCGACACACAAAACAGCTCAAGTAGCATATTGAGAATATGTTTCCAGGAAGGAAACTTTGAAAATGTGATAGAGCAAGCGAAAGCCAGAACTTGTGTTTTTGAAAAGGGAGAAGGTTGCGCAGAGAATAAAAATACAGGATCAAGTTGGAAACAGACAGGTGTAGCTAGAGGATAAATAATAACAAGAGAAAGCAGATTTTGACGAAGCCAGATCTCCAGTGACTGCCATATGGTAGCACACCTTGGAATGGTGGTGCCTTATCTGTCGTTCACCCAGAAAATGCCGACAACTAACAAAACATACATTTTATCTGTTGAATCATTTCTCTTTTTATCTGCGGAATTTTCACATGCGACATTGTATATTATCATTCATACGGCCTCTCACTGTGGATAGAAAGAACAAAGAAGGACAATGTTTGCTTGACGCCCAGATTCTTGCATCTCTTTGTAACACTGAGTCCGCAAGAACTCGCCTCCAAAATAACAAAAAAGCAAGAGAGTTACAATTTCTCTGTTTACAAGACTTTTTATTGCCGCGATTTGATCCCATGTTGGACCCATCTGTGGCCTGTAAACACAATGCTGTACGCTCTATAATCCCCCTCCCTCCCACCCCACCTCTTCTCCCCTTTTTTATCCCTATCCC
The DNA here is from genome assembly GCA_038406235.1 of Peronia verruculata. Lineage (NCBI taxonomy): Eukaryota > Metazoa > Mollusca > Gastropoda > Systellommatophora > Onchidiidae > Peronia > Peronia verruculata. Next base: position 1,742 of record JBCAUA010003117.1, on the reverse strand, counting down.
TTTATATATTGCTGCTATCGTTGTGGCTTTTAACTGGTTTGTGTCTGATTTCCTCTCTTGGCTTTTTGCTCTTTTATGTCCTCCGGCTTTTATCCTGCTTGTTGTTTTTGTGTGATGACTGGGCCTCTCTCTCTCTCTCTCTCTCTCCCTCCCTCCCTCCTTCTCTCTCTCACTCTCTTTCACTCTTTCACTGACTGCCTCACTCACTCACTCACTCGCTCACTCACTCACTCATTCACTCACTCACTCACTCACTTACTCGTTCACTCACACATTCTTATCATCTTTTCGTCTTGCCACTCACTCATTCTATCACTCACTCACTCTTTCTATCACTCACTCACTCGCTCAGTCACATATTCTTATTCATTTTTTCATTTTGTCACTCACTCATTCTATCGCTTATTTACTCTTTCTATCGCTCACTTACTCTTTCTATCACTCACTCTCTTTCACCGACTGACTGACTGACTGACTGACTCACTCACTCACTCACTCACTCACTCACTCACTCACTCACTCACACAGTCTTATTCATGTTTTCGTTATGTCACTCACTCATTCTGTCACTCACTCACTCTTTCTATCACTCAATCACTATCTTTCACCGACTGACTCACTCACACGCTCACTCACACATTCTTATTCACTCATTCTCACACACTATGTTCTGTCTGTATTGTGCAATGTAGCCGCCGTAATCTTGTTGATGCGCTGTTAAACCCAAACCCAAACTCTCTCTCTCTCTCTCTCTGTGTGTGTGTGTGTGTGTGTGTGTGTCTTTGTGCCCTCAGGGACGCCTAAGCAACCAGTCAAGACACAGGCTGTGTTCTTCCTTTTGTTATTTCTTTTTTTGTTTCTTTCTTTCATTCTTTTAAATTTAAACTATTTTTGTTCGGTTTTATTTCACGTTTTATGATCTGACAGTGGTAGTTTGGCCTATCTGCCACCCCATCGTGTTCGAGAACCAGATCTCACAGGAGGTAGTTTGAACAGGGGCGAACACCCCGATTGTGGAGTCATTACCATGTAGGATGACATGGGAAGAGAGATAATCACGGGATCCCCAAGTGCCATAACTGTTGAAGTGACATGGAAATGGTCTCGGCTTTCGGGGTGTCAGAACCAAGGTATCCTACACTCCAGGCTTGATACTTGGGAGGTCGACTTGTTTTTTTTTATTTCGTTGGAACACGATAATAACATTATAAACGTTTCTGTTTTTGGGTGGCACCAGTCATAAGTGTGTCTAATGGGTCTTTGTGGATCTTCCTCCCTTTTCTTCCCTTCTCCTTTCTTCTTTCATTCCACATTCTTTCATTCCACAGTCCTGCCGTCTTTCTTTTCTATCTTCCTCTTTTCTTCCTTTACTTTCTTTGCATCTTCTTTCATTTCGTTTCTTCCCCCTTCCTTCTTCATTGCTTCCTTCTGTCCTCCTTCCTTCTTTCTTCTTCTTTCTTTCCTCCTTCCTTCTTTCTTCTTCCTTCTTTCCTAATTCCTTCCTTCTTCTTCCTTCTTTCGTCCTTCCTTCTTCATTGCTTCCTTCTCTCCTCCTTCCTTCTTTCTTCTTCTTTCTTTCCTCCTTCCTTCTTTCTTCTTCCTTCTTTCCTAATTCCTTCCTTCTTCTTCCTTCTTTCGTCCTTCCTTCTTCATTGCTTCCTTCTCTCCTCCTTCCTTCTTTCTTCTTCTTTCTTTCCTCCTTCCTTCTTTCTTCTTCCTTCTTTCCTAATTCCTTCCTTCTT
>JBCAUA010003106.1:0-13507 GCA_038406235.1 Peronia verruculata | reverse complement strand
CCCTCATCACATTCAAAGCCTGATTTCTCCGTTCTAGCCCAGCGACTTACGTCTCATTTCGACTGGCCACGAGACATTTAGAGCATAATGTTTGTTTAAACTGAGAGAAACATACAATTATTTGATGTATATTTTCCAACAGAAAACAGACAGAAAAATTTGACGTTGTCTATTTTCAGACCATATATTATTATTGTCACTTTATATCATGACATTGCCGATCGTTCTGGATCATTGTAGAGTTTATCTCTTCCTCAGAAGAAGATTAGTGGACAATGCACAACTTAGATATAAAGTGAAATGGTAGCCCAACATTCTGACTTACATTCCTACAGCAAAAGATGGATAGGAACAGTCAAGTAAGCTACCTTTTTTTGGTCTACACTTTGGCTAAGTATAACAGAGCTACTGACTGGTTTGGACTTTAGCAGAATTGATCTCAACAGGGAGAGCGGCTTAAATAAACAAGAAAACTTGAGAAACAGTGACAGGAATTCCCCAGGAAAGTTGTCCACCTATTGACTTTTTTTAGATTCCTCCTTAGCACTAGCCTCATCCTCAAACGAGACCCCAAATTCATTAGCACGTTTCTTGTCCACTGGGTACAACCTGGAAAAAAAAAGGGAAAAAAAGGGAAACTGACATTAAGAATGCCAAAACCCACTACGATAATGCTGATTTGCAAAGATTTGTGGTGAAAATTTAATATTTATTTTTGATATGTTCATATATCATTCATATGATTATTTTCTTTCTGTATTATACATAACATTTCTCTGGGCTATTTAACAAGTCCTCACATTTCCTCTGATGTCAATGCTTCAAAGTGATTTCCACATTGTCTTCTTCATGTTGCACCTTTCTCTCCAAGATCAGCATGATCAACTTTCACATCATCTCCAACTTAATAATTTATAACTCAATAATAATCCCAACTGGTATTCACCAGATTCTGACCAACACACAGTAAATGTGTTGTTCACTCAGATCTTTCCTGGAATGACTCGACTTGTAACATCTGAGTTATCCCTTAAATAGGCTTGTTGTAAAATGTCATGTATCCAGATGAAAAGAAACAGAGCATCTTTGACAAAATCCAACTGTCCCAACCACTGGAGCTAATTTTTACAGTGACAATCTTGGCACTGAAGACTCAGAGCTCACTAGAGTCAGAAATCACCAAAGTCAGGTACTCATTTCCCTTTCCACTGAGTCTAATAGTTCAATGCATGAACAATTTGGCATTCGATTCATCTCACTCGGTTATGTGACAAATACCTTCACTGTAAAAGACAAAATATTTGTCTTGCACCCAGAGCAAATGAGTTATGCGGGCAATCACGATTTACGGCTGTTTTTAACTATTTTCTGACTCAAGATACCAAATTTTTCTTTTCTGGATAGAAAAGGCTGAACTTTTGTTTTGTGGAAAAGAAATAAAGTATTTGTATCTCAGTTGGAAAATAGTTAAAAATGGCTGTAACTTGAAATCTCTCTGATCGATCTCCGACTCATTTCCCCTGGACGTGAGACACTTGTCGACAGCAAAAAAAAAAAAAAAAAACAGCCAGAAAAGATTTTTCCACTGAAGTAGGAAGTTATACCTTAATGTGCAACTGACCACTCACCATTATTTTCCCTTAAAAGACAAATTATTTGTGGACAGCAAAGAAACAGCCATGGAGGATTTTTCCATTAAAGTAGGAAGTGAAATGTCTCCGTGCTACTGATCACTTACCATCTCTGGTACAGATATATAAGGAACACCACATCATCCCTGAAACAAGCCACTCTGTGGGCTGTTGGCATGGTGATGATAAAGGCAAAGATGTCATCGATGAAAGTATTGAAGGCCTGCAAATCAGAAAAATAGTGCAGGAATTAGAACAATGAAATAATCCTGTATTTATCTGCTCCTTTTGCCAATATTGTTGTACACTTAGACAAAGAAGAAAATGGTATCCTTGTTTCATCCCATTTACTTTGGTACTTCCGTCCTCTAATTGTAACATGTTATATGAGATGTTAATTCATCCAAGTGCTTGGAAGTGTAAAAACTTGTACCGGGACTAGAATGAAGAGACAATCTTTAAGGCCTTGAAAGTTAGAAAAACTGTGCAGGAATTAAAGTAATGAAGTCACAAGCTATTTATTTGCTGTGTCAGCCAGCAGTGCTGGAGTATCTGCGCAATCAGACGTGCTTTCCTTGCCAAATAAAAGTGACGACACATTTGATGACAATCTAAGAATATGTTTTGATCCCATAATTTGATCAGGATTCAGTCAAAAATTACTTTTATCAAAGATCCCCATGATCTATTTATCAAATAAAATAACCATTTCTGAAATGTCTTGGATTCAGATGGGAAAAACATAGTTTGTGGGAGTCGGAGCATTGTCATACACACATATCAATACTACCCCAGTTTTTTTATCTGATTTTTCATCACTTTCAGCACAGGCTGAAAACAAAAAAAATGAAAAGATATAAGGATTAACTGAGAAGACACAGATATAAGACAGCAAAGTTACCTTGTACATAAAAGCTCTCCATGGTAGATGTGCAACAGATTTCAACTGGGAAAGTACAACAAAAATCCAATAAAAATATAGTAACCAGTGGAACTGAAATATTCTTACAGACTGGTTCATAAATAAGACTCAATAATATGAGGATTAATCCCAGCACAGCCAACAGCCTGATTAATTCTGACAATTTGTCTTTAAACATCTTACAAACAAAAAAGGTAAAAGTGAATGACTTTTCTTTTTATTTTTGCATGGGGGCGAACTTTATCTTGCATGCTAACCTACAAACATGAGTTTCCAAAACTAAACAAAGTCATCATATTTATACTGACTTCAGCTATCCCTATGGTATATTTAGGGTTAAACAAATTGTTTATTTCTTAATGAAGTATTTATATACAATCTGAATGTTTCTTTGTCTCAGATATCTTACATTTATAAAATTACGCTCTCATTCCTCCCTATATAACTGTTTTGGTCCATTTATTTCCATTTGAAGTAAGTGTACATGTGAACACAACAATTTCCATGTTCAAGTCAAAGACTAAAACAATAAATCAAGAGTCGAGAATGGTTGCATCTAGTATTGACCATATGTTATAGTGAAAACTGGTACCCGTCTCATAAAATTTACATGAACTGTAGCAAAACTCCTACTCAATATGCCAAAACAAAACAAAACAAAAACAGACATGTGTGCTTAAGACGAAAAAAAAAAAAAAAAGAAACTCTTAATTCTGAAATCAAGATGTATGAGAAATGATCTGACAGTGCTGATTTTCACTGAATATACTGCCTACTAAACAAGGTAACAGCATCGCTCCCCCCCCCTCCTCCCTCCTCCAACCCCCTCCTGAACCTCCTCTTTCATCTCCCTTGCCATGTGTCCCCCCAGTCAGCTCACTCACCTTGTAGTTGACAAAGAGTTGAGGTAGCATAAACAAAAAGCCAAAGGCATAGACACCTGTCAGGAAAAACAACAACACTATAATTACTGATTAGCCTGTGGATATAATTCTGTCCAAACAAAAAGTATGTTAAAAATAAACTTCCCGTAACCATTACACACATAACATTACATATAATAAGACAACATCAACTATGTTTATCCTCAAAATAAAATTCCTTTCATAGTTGACAATACAAGATAGTCACTGCAAGTGTGTAACTTTGATGCTAAGCCTTTCTCCAAATTTTCTCTTGCAATTATACTATCAATTTCTTAAACACTTACTGGCTCCTGCACTTACCATTGACAAGGCTGTTGATGCACCAGGAGTACCAGCTGAAAAGATACATTGACAATGATAACATGAAATGAAATTGACAATGATAACATGAAATGAAATGTTCAGATGGATCCAATGGAAGGATTTCAAGTAGTGCAATAAAATGTTCAAACTGGTGAAAAAAAAAAAATGGTGAAGATATCTTTATTTTGAAACTGATCAAAATGAAATAATTTCACTGCATAATTTAGTGACACTGAAGCATCTAATATTACTTTATTTTGAATCCATGAATGTTTTCAGCGCATCTTCACCTGCTGGATTCTCAACAACATTGAGATTTGTTTAACAAAGATCTTTAGACTGAAGAACAGATTGGGTTCTCAGTAAAGAAGATGAGAGGAAGACTGAGGCCATAGAAATGTGTTTTTAATCAAGTTATTCTTGAAAGAGATATATGGAATATTGATGAATTAATTCAGCTTTGAGAACTTTGCTTGAGAAACCACAATTTTAGCTTATGTGATTTCAAGGTATTCCATGCTGGACTGCATACTGTTACATAAGAGAATGTCAATGGAATAAATGTTTATGAGGTTGTATTTTATAAGTAAATACCCAATTTGCAAGAATACCTGCATTATACTTTTCTAAAGCATATTTCTCTATTATATTTAATCATTCTTATCACCACAGATGTCATTTCACAATAACAGCTGAAGTCATATTTTTGAGATTTGATGCTAGCCATAATCACGGCTACAGAGGGAACTGAATTTGATGGCCATAATTTTCTTTTCTTGATATAATGCTATTTTTCCACTTCCCTTAAATCAAAGTCGGGACTTCACGCAAAATGATTTTTGTTCATTTTCACAAATCAGCCATAGCAGACTAGGATCACTGTGCAATAACTGTGAAGATCTACATCAATCTAATGTCCTCTTTTCATTACATTTACTACTAAGCATCAAACTTGACCAACAGGAAGAAAAGTAGAGTGTTAAAGAGCAGCAAAACCAGAGAGCCCACCTTTTATGTGGAACGTAAATCAGTGAGTACACAGCTCCGCCTAGACACAGTGGGTACAGGATATAGGAGAGGTATTTCATGGCCTGAGGAAACAGAGGGAGAATGTGTACAATAGTTCTTAACATACAGCCACTTCAGATAGTCTAACAGTATAGACTGAATCACAAACTGGCTTTATATACAACACACTTAAATGAAATTGTCAGTTCTTCAAAATCAGAGGGCAAGATTACAAAGCAAAAAAAAAAAAAAAAAGGGGGGGGGGGGGGGTGAAAGAGCAGAGAGGAGGACATTGAGGAGAAAGATATAGAAAGAGGAACTGGAGAGAAAGAGTAAAGTAGAGTGAGAGAAACAATGGATATAGGATATAGGAGAGGTATTCATTGCCTGAGGAGAGAGACGGGGAAAGGTACATAACAGTTCATATCATGCAGTAGTTTCACGTAGTTTACAAGTCCTTATCACAAAATGCCCTGTTGCATGTAGTTATTTAAATAAAATGGTAAACTCTTCACAAAAGCAGGGCATCAGTGCAACCAAAGATGTTGGAAGAGAGGAGAAATGGGGATACCAGAGGTAGAGACTGATGAAGAAAAATGGATAGACAGGGGAAAGGAGAATATACAGAAAGCAGGGAAAAGTGGGAGAGAAAGGTTTTAAAACAAGAACAAATATTATTATTATAATATATATATAATATTTATATATACTAAGTGACCGATCTGCAGTACTTAATCTTTTACATCTGCACTACTTGGATCACTTTGATCTACAATGCATGGATCACTTTGATGTATAATACTTAGAGTACTCTGATCTATAGTACTTAATCACTCACCTGTGAGTCGATGGCATTTGTCTCCTTCTCCTGGACACTGGTACCTCCAATCTGGGAGACAAAACAAACAAAAAAAAAGATTTGAAAGCAAATTATAACAGATATCTGAAGAGAATTTATCTCTGGAAAACTCAACGACAAAAACATATAGAAATCAATCTGTTTACAGGAGAAAGTAAGAAAATGTTACATCCTTCATGTTTCCATGTGATATCTTTCCACAGTATTCATGTATAGGAAGTTTCCGCAGCAAAGAAAAGCAGTTTGACTGAGTGAAAGGATTGAGAGTTGAGAGACCAGGGATCGGTGGATCAATAACAATGACTGAATGAAAGCAAACGAACAAACAAACGAGAAAAGTCCACTGTGTGGATGACAAACCTCAAATTTAGGTAAAATCCCACTCCAGTGTACATGGATCTTTAGAGCCTTGGTCACCTTCCAGATCTGTTGATGAAATAATAGAATTTGTAGAAACTAGCAACAAAGAAATGCCGCACTGTACAGAGGAAAAAAGGAGAAAGCGGCAGAGGGAGGATAACATGACAAACTAACAAAGAAACAAACACCCAGCAGCAGCTACTCAGACACATCGTGTACACATGAACCAACACTCTCTCAAATCAGGTGGACTTGGTTGCTGAGAATGTCATACATGGGGTGGAGAATAGAGCACATTGATGACAGGTAGACACATATGCACACATACGTATGGGGAGACATGCATGCACACATACACACACAGACACTCTTGGATCAACTGGCTCAGCAGCTTGAAAATGACACGTATCCCTGAGAAATTAATACGAGAAACAAAACAACAGGCAAAGCAGATACAGGCACCAACAGGTGTGTACATGAATGCCTATAACACACCCTAGACCCAGCTAGACTTGTGGCATGAACAACCATTACATCATACATGCACTCATCCACACACCTACAGCTACCACTTGGCTGAATCTCTTGCAATTCCCGCAAACAGCAGATTTGTGGCATATTCCTGAAAGTCTCAATGCACCTCACCACTAAGTCCCTCTCCTGGTTCTACCATTACTGGGCCTCTCGGAAGTGAAAATAGGAGGCTCTTCAAAACTCCTCGGAATTTAAATTAATGCAGTGATTATTTCCAACAGATGATCAAAACAGATTCAGTAATATTTTGCAAAATGGTTTTCCTCAAACAGCAACATTTGAGTTGTTTGGGAGACTGGATAAAACCTTGTAGATTCTAGATCTAAATTCTAAACTTCAGAGGGGAGAAGTTCCATGCCAGACTGAGAGACTTCAGGATGGTTATGACAGGGATTAGATTTATAGCTGTGGTAAGGGTTAGGGTAAGAGTTCTAGAGAGTTTTTTTACCAACTGCAGCGCTAGGTTCATCCTTAAATGAAAGCAACGTCTGTCAAAACCTTGGCACAATGACAGACAGCTCATAGCAGCAATTCTGTTAGCTGGTATTCAGTAACCAACACTGGGTCACTGGTTTAGAGAGAGGGAGGACAGAGTGGAAATCTCAGTCAGTGGTTTGACTCTTACAGGACTCGACTTTCTGTCTCTATGCTCACAAATAGTTGACCACTCACCTCGATGATCATGCCAATACCAGTTGGGATCAGAACCAGCAAGCTTGTGTTCTCATCCAGCAGATATAGGAAGATGATGACAGTGGAGAGACAGCGCCAGATCACTGGGAACCAAGAAACAGAAGGTAATGATAATGAAACAATGTAACCCTAGAAGGAATACACCATTTTATTGTCAGTCAAACTGCTTTCCTTTACTGGGTAGATGATGTATAAAACAAGTACTGAAAAGAAGGAAAAATATATCACTCTTAACCTTTTTAACCGCAACACACACAATGGAAAATTCTGAAAAATTATGATATGATGAACATGATTTCTTCTTGTCATAATTCTTTTTTTTTTTTTTCACAATTTTTTCATTCAAGAACGAGATGCAACAGTGATTTTTCTTTTTTCTTTATAATGCCTTTAATTTTCACCAGCCTGGAAGAGGAAGATAATCTGGCGGACAGTAAAGATGGCTCATTCGTGGTGATTGGGCGACTACAAGAAGATGATGGTGGAGAGACAGCGTCACATAACTGATAACCAACATATAGGAAGAGTTGACAATAACAGTAGCACAATATTGTAATGCTAAAATCAATTTACTTGATGGAGTGAAATTGTTGTTTTCACCTAGCGGAATAAGTTTGTGTTCAAATTTAGGCCTACACTTGACTATTTGTTGATGTGTGTCTCATTTCATTCATTGAACAAATATCTCCAGATCTATCAACAAACACACAAGAAAAGATGCCTATATAATATGAATGCTCAGGAAGAGAAAAAAAGTGACATTGGCAAATAAATCTTGAAAAGATTAACTAAAATAAAGAAAAATTCAGTAAAGCTCATACATCCATTGATTTTAAAAAAAAAAATAATAATAATTATAATACCTGTCTTTCTTTCTGTTTACAAATTTTCAAATAACGGCAATGCAAGAGAGATTATTTTGAATATAATGCATAATAACCAGTATCTTCACAAGATGGAGATTTGCTCCCTTACATATCTCTTGGTAACACCTAAAATATATTATGTAGATCACTTGCAAAATTCACTTAGATTACTTTCCTTGAGCCACATTATGCCCCATGAACATTGCAAACCACTACTCTTTTTTTTTTGTCTGTGCATTATTGAACAAGTCTGCATTTTGTGTTGATGTACTAGTGGCAACTACTTAGCCCGGCCATCGTCTTCTACTCCTGCAGTGCTTTTTAAGACTGAAATTACAGATCATATTACATAAAAAGTATAAATTAGTAGACCAGATAAAGAAAATACATCTTTACTTATGTCCGCAATGTTGACAAGTTCACAAAGAAAGAAAACTGACTGACCCACTCTGGTAGAAAGTCCCACCATGGAATCTTTTGCTCGCCAATAGGATATGTCATTTTTGAAGGCCAAGAAATCAAACAGAAGCTGAAAGTGTGAGTAGAAAAATGCATGATTAGATGCCAAAGATAGAAAGATCAATGCTTTCATGTGCATTTTACATCTTCATTGGCAAAGTTCATAACAATAAATATACTATAATAAATTCTATATTAAAACCCTAAGGTTGAAACTCAGAATCACATAAAAAGTACTGATACTCCATAATCGAAAATGCTGATGTGATGAAAAGTATACATCCGAACATATACTTATGTGTAAAATGTAAACTTGAAAGAAAATTTGATAATGAAAAAATGTAATTTCTATCAATGGCGTAGCTCTTCCTGTCTGTGAATTGTATAATAGTGAGGACTATTCATCAGCTTCACACATTTTGCTTACAACAAAGTTGAGGAACTAATACAATTTTCTTTCTTCAAATTCATTAAATAATAAACTTCAAAGGTTTATTCCTTTTAAATGGCTATTTCTCAAAGAGACAGAAAGCGATCTGAATTTGCAACAGTTAATACACTTTGGACTAACAATTTGGCCATAAAAATGACAAGTTCTACCCATCCTGGAAATTTGGAACTTTGGTTTAGCTCTTTTCAGGCTTAAAAACCAACAATGAAATTGCTATTGAATCACCACCAATTCTGCTAATAATAAGGAAATGAGCTGATTAATTCAGACATTACTTTTTTGTAGTGATGGAAGAATAAGTGAGCAAAAGCTGACTTACATGAAATGCTGCCACTGTGAATGTCAACATCAGAAAATATAAATTTGTATCAGAGAAAATGCCTTTGATTTCATCTGTGTCTTTCTCAGTAAAGCCTGCAGAGTGAAGAATGACATCACCATAGGTCAATGTATTTTTAAATTTTTTTTCCAAGACTTTCTCTACCATTTGATCTTAATTCAAGGGAAATAATGACAGGACAGCCATAGTCCACTAATTTTTTCCTCAGATGACGGCAACTAAAAAAGTTTTACTGGTGACTCTGTAATACTTTAAGCTATTAAATTGTTATCAACTGTAATCATAATGCCAAACTTCTTGTCCTTCCACTTATGATTATTATTAAATACAATTACCTATATACCCCTATTAATGCGCATCAATAGAAATAATATATGAAATGTGACACGAAGAAAGCAGCCTCTCATCAGATTTTATGCAAATAAAGTTACTAATATGACTGTGAAGATTCTTCATTTCCCTTCCTGTGTGTGCAAAATTTGTTGTTCCACCTTACGCAGAAGTTGAGATATTGGCAATTAAAGATGATGGGAGCGACCTGTTGCTGAACCTGAATTTACTGAGAAAATGAGTGATCACTTTTGTTAATCTTTATTAATTCTTATTGGGCCATGCCACTAACTTGCAATTTTTGGGCTTTTATTCATTCTATTTCAGCAAATTTAAGTTTGAAATGCATTTTTAGATTGATTTAGAAGGGTTACGTGAAGAAAAAAAAATTGCACTGAAAACTCATTTCCTGTTGAAAATCAGGTGATTTCTCCAGTTGCCCCTTAACAGCTGAGATACCACCATGCTAGGAGGTTGAAAAGCTTATAAAACCGTAACCATTGTCCAATTTTGACGAGCACCTGATTTCATTGTATCATGTCTCATATGCTGTTCTTAAATCTTCAATACACAGGATGGAATTATGTAACAATATTGTCTAAAACAAAAGTCAGGAAAAGTCAAACATGGAACTCACAGAAGACAAGGGACCATTTGTAGGGGAGAGGACCTATGCTAGATTACATGCTATATTATGTTGGCATCACTAGATATGCTTTTGCTGCTGCACTCATTGACACTGATAAGCTTATTCTCCTCCACTTGTTCTGATCTTCAAGTTGACTTTATTATTTTTTTTCCAAGCCATTGAGAGAAGTTGCTGATCCGCCTTGTTTTCTTTCCGCCTCATCTTGTCGAGAAACATAGCCTTCATATGAATGTTATGATGAAAGCAAAAGCTAGAACTTACCCAGATCTATCAGCATCTTGAAGGACTGTTTGATGTTGACCCACATCCTCAGTTTGCCAAGTGATATCGGTGAGTATGTGATTGTCAGTGGCATCACAGTGGAGCTTTCGTTGATAGGCTGGGTGAAGCAGACAGGACAATATTTCAACTTATATCCAGTGTTAAAAGTGTCAACAAAAACTATTGGAAAGTCAAAAGTTCTACGATGACATTTACATTGGGGTGAGGAAATGACAACTGGTACATATATACCTTCAGCTGACATGACTATCACAACTACTACCACTACTACACCGTGTGCTGCTTGGAAAGTGCAGTTCAGTACAGATTATAATGAGCAAATCTTTGACTAGACTAACTCCTTGATACCTCTGAAGTGCAACTGCATCTGGTAAGTTACAGATAACAAGATAGAACTCAAAAATGTAAAATCCACATTGATAGCACAGACTGCTTACTACAGTTGGCCTTTCGTGATGGGCTAGGTGGAACAAGAGTGAGAGATCTGGTTACATGTCCAATGTCAAAGTAGGCTACATGCATAACAAGAGTATAAGAAGACATCACAACTGAAAGACAGAGCGTGAACAAAGCTAACTGATGTACTGCATAATTCACTGATGGACTGGTTCTGAACCTCTCACTGCTCATGTGAACGTTTGGTTTGTTTAAGATTGTGAGCAGTCATAGTGGTGAACTTACTTGGCGGCTTTATTCAATTTGTCAAACACAACGCAATGTGTGCAATTAATACAGTGTGTGTGAGTCTTGCCCAGCTTATCACTGTGGCAACAATAATAAATGAAATGAGAGGAAAAGATAGAACAACATTTCATGCATTGTAATTGAATAGACCAAATATTTTCTCCCATTGTTTACAATACAATTTCAGGTTCCATGTATGTGGCTGAGTTTTCTTGCTATGTGGATATTCAGAAGAAATCCACCAGCGTTCTTCGCTTTTCTACTTTCAGTTCTTATTATATACAACAAAATATTGTAATCAGGTAGAACATGGGACATTTTAGGTGGACATCGAAACTTTATAAACACATCATCAAGGACTAACAAAGACTTACCAGTAAATCTTTGGCCCTGTAGCCAAGTTCATCAATAAAGACGATGGGATAGTAATAGATGCCATCTGCTGATAGTCTAGGAGATAAATGGAAGAATAAGAATGAAAAAAAAAAAAATAATAATAAAGCAGAAAGAAAGAAAGAAAGAAAAAGAAAGAAAGGAAGAAAGAAAGAAAGAAAGAAAAAGAAAGAATGAAAGAAAGAAAGAAAGGAAGAAAGACCTAAATAAATAGATGATTCAAAAAAAAAAAAGAAAGAAAAAGAAAACAACAAAGAATTAGATGTGGCAGAAACTTTTTCATGGTTAAAAAAAAAAAAAAATTACATGAATTTATTTACAACAAAAGAGTTTGAAATACATGTGCATTTTAATAAGCCATTACAAGAAAAAAAGCAGAGACAGTGGAATACAGTGAACAAGGAATTATAGGAAAATGCTAAACTTTTAAATTTGATTGCAAACTTGCACATGCTCCTATGAGAGAGTGGCTATTGATAGGACATCAAGGTGCATCAAAATCAAAGAAATTCTAAATTCCCACGCATCAGGAATTCCCAATGCCCCAAGGGCCTGATCATCAGTTGGCTTTGTAATTTATTTCCAGGATGCGTAAGAAACTAAATGTTCCCCTTTGTATAGGTTTAAAACAGCCATGACAAGGAAGTGCCCCCGCCAAAAAAGGAGCCTGCTCATATGCATTTATGAACAAATATGTAATCAATGTTAGCTCTTGCATACCTGAGGTATGGATAAATCTCACCAGGCACCTGATATCGATTGAGAGCTAATTCGTCTCCCATCACATTCACTGTCAAGCGGGGCCGCCAGTGTGTATGTGGGCGCTCACCTTTGCTTGATGTTTTCTGTTTCTGGCTACTGGTTTGATTCTGGGGATTAAAAAGTAACATAAACATGAAAATGGATATGTACCAGAAAGATGCTACTGCAGCCGCTACAACCACATCTATTTCAAACATGTAGACACTGAACAGAAGTCAATATTCTGCAATGTTGTTGTAGTGGCAAGTATTGAAGTCAGCTGTCCTCTCCACCTCCTGCAATGCCTTTCCTGATTAAACCTACCAATGTTTGATGAGCAATGTCTGTGAGAGGCCATGCAACTGTGCTGGGGGAAAGATAAAGTTCAAACAAAACTGCAAAGCACCAGCTTTATTTTTTTTTTTCATATATACAGCTCAAATTTTGCCATAAAGATACACCACTTTTCTCATTCTACTTTCATAACCTTTTACCCACACAACAGAGATTATTACTGCCAAAGATTGTGCAACAGAGTTAAATGAGTTGGGTGAGAAGGGAGATTCAGTGAGATAACTTCAAATGTAAATAGAAAAGTCTCAGATAATATTGTCACCAACGTAAAGCAGGGTTGTTGATCTTTTTTTATCTTTTTCAAAAAAATCAATACCATTGATTTTTTTTATTTAAATCAGATTTTTTTCATTGCATTGATTTAAATCAGATTTTTAAAAATTTAAATTAGACTTTCAAAATTTAAATCAGATAATGTTTATCAGTTATATTTGTTCAGTTTTTATTTATGCTTAAAATAACCTTTTTTTTTTAAACTCGTCAGTCGACAGAATCGCCAAAATTTCAATTATTGGAACTACATGTGCAAGTATTTTTTTCACTAATACTGTCCATAAAAATGACAAATGTTAATTATTATTTTTTTCTTTTTGATTGTCACGTTTGTCTAACTTCTTGAAATTGAGGAAGGAGAGAGAGAGAAAGAGAGAGAGAGAGAGAGAGAGAGAGATTATTACTGTTTAAATTCAATAAACTTTTAAAAAATTGAACATTTCTGTGTG
>JBCAUA010003095.1:0-13508 GCA_038406235.1 Peronia verruculata | reverse complement strand
GATGTGATGGGCCGACTATACCCAGCCCATCACATCATGAGCTCAGTGCTATCTTGTTCTATCTCCATTTCTTTTTCCAAATTTGAGATATTGATACTGTTACACTGTACTCAGCCCATCACATCGTGAGCTCAGTGCTATCTTGTTCTATCTCCATTTCTTTTTCCAAATTTGAGATATTGATACTGTTGATATTATGGGCAATAAATCTCTGCCTGAAAGTGAAATGTGAACAGTATGTGCATAGGAGTGAATATCCACAGTAACAGTTGTAGAAGTCCAAAATTACGTCGTTATATTTTGGTCTTAAGATATCCATACAAAATCATGCTTTTATATAGTTATGATAGTTTCCCACCTGAAAACTTGCACCATAAACAGGTGTGATACAAGAACATTTCCAAGGGATATTTTAAGATTTTATTATAAACTAACCTTATTTTGGACATGCACTGTAGTTACCCTCAAATATGTACATGTGTGTGTGTATTCATCTTTGACTGACCTGGCTGGATAGAGTCTCTGATGCAGCATCAAGTTGTTGGTGGTGGGGAAATCCATGAAATACCTGTCAAGTGAGACAACAGGTTATAGGTGAAGATCATTGATGACATAAGTAAATACGTATTGCAGAGGAGTTAAGGGATTAAACTGTGTATAGCTAGCTCTGATTTTGTTCATTTGTCTCTTTTGATGCTGTCTACCTTTTCTTGTCTTTCAATTAATGTTCATTTTCCCGACTGCAGGGTCTACTAATAGTTCAATATCTGAAATGTTCAGGATATAGTTGTTAATAACAATGACAGCCTTACATATTTGGCAACTGTCCGAACAATGTTCAAAGAAAATCTTGACTTTAAGTGTGCTATTAAAATAATAATAAAATCATACCGAAGTTCAACAGAAAATGAAAATTACTCAGTCTTTTTCCAGAAGGACATATAATCATGGGTTTAATTGTATTAACTTAATTCACAAGAAAATAAATTTTAAAATCAATATATTATAGCTGAATTCCTGATTCTATTTCCATACTTCTTTTTTTTTTTTTTTTATGACAAAGAAAAAAAAACATTCCAGTTTACTTTTCCTGCAGAAAAAAAAGACATACTTGTAAGTGTCCCAGCTCTCTGCTGTTGGAAAAATCCTCACCCAGCCACCACGCCGGCTCTCTTCCTCTCGGACTCGCCTGATAATCTCAACCTCTTCATTAGTGAGAGTGGCCAGCAAGTTAGTGGCTTTGCATTTCTCAGTCCTGGACATCTTCACACTGTTCAGCTGCATCTAGGATCAGAACAGAATTCTTAATCAGTAATCTGTGTTTTTCATACTGTGCTAAGAATACTGCAAGTTACATAGGAGTATATAAGTGCCAACTTCTTCAAATGCCAGTTACCCAATTTTTGGGCAGTATAGAAAATATTCAAATTTCTTATGCTGACATTCACTTCAGCGCTAACATATTCTGACAAAATGTTTTTCCATCACAGTTTCACTACTTTTCAACCTCAATAAAATTGATTTTCTAAAAGCTGCAATGTATTTGCCATGAAAGAAAAGAGAGACTGCAAAGCTCATCTCTGATTGTCTTGAAACAGAAGTTTTCAGGGAAAAGGCATATATATATTGTCAAAGACTTTAGAACTCCTACTGGCCTAAATGCCACTGGCATTGTTATAGCATTGTTTCAAAAATTAATTCTTCAAAAACAGCCATTCTAACAGTGAAGATACTTTAATGAACCTGCTTGTTATAAGATATTATCCTTTTCTATAGGAGTAGTCTGAGTACAAACAGCAATGCAACATGTATTTGGGTTCTGAATGAACATGACCAAACTGACATTATAAATCATTTAACCCTTGTCCTATAAACTCAGAAGATGACTGTAGACAAGCTCCCATAGGTGAAGAATATCACAAGCCCTATAGAACTCAAAATTTCCTGAACCCTGCAGCAACAATGTGCTTTTCAATGTGTAGTCTTCAGTGTAATCTCAGCACTATTATCTAACAGAATCCTTGATTTTTTTCAGGATTAAAAGTATTTTTTTCATGAAATTACATGACATACTATGATGCTAACACACTTTTAAATTGTCATGACATCAATTTATAATGGCCACAAAGGCTAAAATTCTTCTGGAAAGATTATTAATTATTTAAACATTTTGCTCTCTGAAGTTCGAAGGACTATATTACTATTACCCCAAATACTTTTCTTATCATAACAAAAAATGAAGTATTGGCGATTTCATTATAAGTTCAGAAAAATATTATTTTCTGGTCATAAAAGGAATTCATCATCCAAAATGTGATCAGTCATCCTTACTCATCACAATGACAGAACAAAATATTGCAACACTGAGTCTTTGAGCATTGACAGGAGAGCTGAGAGACACATTCTTTTTCTCTGCTTACACTCTTCTCCAGTTCTATCATTGTGCGTAGACGTTTTCTGGAAGAGCTTAAGCCCCAAGCCTGTTGCACTGCATCTCGAATGATTGTGTAGTAGTGGTGGCCATAGGATTTCTGGACAGATAAAACAGATAAGTGGACAATTTCACTGCTCCAGCCAAGCCACACAGAACCAGAATACATATACTGGACATCCAGATAAAATAAGTTGTCAAAATTACAGTCCAGCATAGAAAACTCAAATAATTTCTTGGCGACTGAAAAATGTGTTCAAGATTTTCATGATGGCCTTTTTTTACAAAGGAAAGGATGGGCTCTAAGGGGGCAAACCATTGCAACATTCATGTAATCTTATCTTAACAGTATTCTAGAAATTAACTCCCCTTAATTCATCTATGAGACACCATCCATTGTTTCTGGTCAGCATATTACCATCTCGCCATATATATATGCGTGCAAAGCACCATCTAGGCTATAGTTATTCTTGTAGTACAGACAGCCTGTGTGGCCTAATCCACTACCCGGTGCACTTACCACACCCCCCATCCCAGTGATTCATCCTCAGTGAGGCTCAAATTTAGACTCAAGCTATACACTGCCTATCCCTACCACTTCCGCACTCCTTTCTCTTTTCACCAACAATATGGGGTGAGCAAGGCCAGACAGAAATGGGTCTAATCCGACATTCTGCTGCTTTGAGATCTGTTAGAAAAATGCATGTTGAGGGTTTAAGAAATGCCTGTTGATAATACAAGGAAAACATAGGAAATTAAACGGGACCGACTAAGGTGCTTGACATTTCTGTGAATTCGAGATTAGTGTGTTTGAGTTTTCTATGCTCGACTGTTATTTCTTTGAGAAAATAGGGTTTCACTGATCATGGGGTCACAGGAGTTAATTTTGGATATGAATATCTTGACAGAAGATAAATGATTTTCTCACAAAAGTCAATACACTACTTTCTCTTTCCCCACTGGTACCACTACCTCAAGACATGAAAAATTTGACAACCAACATTTCATCCATTTAACATTTGATAAAATTTCGCATAAGACCAATTTTAATTGGTTTGCATCTCTGAGACAGCAGTATTATCAACCACATTGCTATGCTCGAATAAATATCTCCCTTTTTTTTTTCTTTCTTTTTCATATAGATCAAATGATTATAAATACAAAACTTTGGGACTGATGCCGCAAATTCTAAATGTTCATGTTTATTTGCAGAATGTGGCTTTAAAACACTGAAAATATGAGATGGAGATATTACGAATGAAATCAGGTAAACAGCTGTACATATGCCTAGTTCTGACATTGGTTTACATGATAATTTAAACATTTATGATACAGACATGATAAGATTCTTTTCACTTTGGCAGCATTGTGTTCACTGACCTGAAGTCTGTCCACAACTTTATTGTAAATAGATTTTGGATTGACCCGGCCAACGTTCTGTAAGTGGGAGTTACAGCAGCGTATACCTGCAATTCATTATTATATTATGCATTAAACTGCAGAGTAGATACTGAACAAAAACCAAAAAAGACTAAGCTATTGAATATTTCACGATCAATTTCACAGAAAACATTTTTTAAAGTTATGGCTAAGTTCTATTATTTCTGAGATCACTGCAACCCCATTTATTACTACATAAAGTTTCCTCAAAGATTTTTTTAAAAAGTATTTGCCCCCCAAACTATTTCAGTCAGAAAAAAATCTTACTATGAAGATGATGATGAACTCAGATAATTCTCATATCAAAATGAAAAAGCAAATTAAATGTGTAAGTTTATCACGAGTGATAAATTCAACTATCACATCAATGAACAATGTATCCAGTTACTCTAACGTTGACAATATTAATAGCTGACTTACAATAGTGAATTAATACAAAGCCAAAGAACACTAAACACAAATCTCTCTTTGTATTACAGGTTGTTTTATTTGATGATATGTGTGAAACCTGGACTTTCAGACATAAGTTTGAATATGTAATTCCAGCGTAATTGACTCGCACTGCTGAAATGATACATACTAGTATATTGTTGTCTTTCATCAATAATCATAGCCTCATATGTTTTCACACTACTTACCAACAAGATTCAACAAATCACATAGCATGTTTCCTTTGATTTTTATATCCAAGGGAGTATCACTGAAAAAATATACACATTTCGAGTCATGTGAAAAATTAGAAAACATGCTTAATGATTGACTATTAAATGTAATAACGTCATATTAATGATCATGATTTTTCAGTCAAATTTTCTTACTGATGTAAATCACAATTTCATAGACAAGATGAATATATTAACTAAAAAAAAATTTTACAGGTCATTGAAATCTCTCAGATCCTGCATCTGCAGCTTCAGTTCCACAATAAAACAAAATACCAGCAGCAATAGAGAAGCTTCATTTTCCACAACTAATAAAGGAAAATGGTTTTGAGACAGATGAGACAGAAGTCAAAGTCTACAGGGCTCTTGCTAGTGAGGAAATCAAGATGTCACAACATTCAAGGACAACTATCACTAATGGAATGTATTTTGAGTAGCTCACCAGCCCAGGGAAGGAGATAGGTTGACTTCCAATAGCCAAGCCTTCAGATTTTCATCCAGTAAAATATCAAACCCAAAGAGTTCTGTAAGTTGAGAAAATGGGTGTAGAAATGACATCAACCACCTTTAATGTGACTGTCAGTTTTACTTTAAAATGACTTCATAAAAAGGGGAAAGACATTTAGGAATTAAAGTCAGTACATTATCATCAAAATCTATTTTGAGTTTCCTTACTTTCATATTCATAAATTCATTGCATTATATACCAATATCAGTGAGTTCAGGCAAAGAGAGAAGAAAATGCTAGATGATAACAGCCAATAGTAATAGGAGTAAAGGAAATGTTGAATTTCATTTTAAAATTGATACAAAAGAAGTTGGAAGGAGGTTCAGGGATAAGGGATGAAGAGAGAACGTGGTTTATTTCTAATTTTCCTTCATGCATTCTCATGCATTCATTTGCTGATCTGAGCTTTGCTATGATTTGTGCCATTCTGCACCTTGTGTCAAATTTTGGTTCTACTGAGCTCAACAGATTTCAAATTTTTGTTCTCTGTCTATCCTTGTAAAGAGTGGAATTAATAATCTGATACATGAGATGAGATGGCAAGAGATTACCAGAGTTTTATGTCATCAACAAGACTGCCAAAAAAACAAAACTATTCTACACTGCCTGAGTGACTGATTAATGTTATTTTTGATAGGATTATGGTATGGAGAATTGAATTTTGCTGATCTTACAAATGGATAATTATCTCATCTCACCTACCAAAACAATTATGAGGTTTTCTCACATATCTTCTACATGAAGCTGCAACTTTCCACTCCACAGAAAGGATAGTTTTGATGACAACGTCTTCTATCTGTAGCATGATAGCTGAGGAACAGCAAAAAAACACGATTTTAATTATTTGTGGATAACACAGAAGAAGGAGTGAACAGGTGTTTTGTTCAGCTGACGATGACATCAAAAGCATTTAAATTACAAGTGTTTGACACATACTATGTCAAATACAATTTCTTTGAAAAGAATTTGAGACAGGAATTAAGTAACAAATATTTCGGTAAATAGAAAAATATACAAAAACACGTGTTTCTTGGCACAATCACTCTGTCTGCAAAAGATTAGATAGAACAATGTATTGAAGAGAGATTTAGTCAACTTGATTTATATTTTTTCCTCTGCAACAACCCAGTTGTAAACAGCTTCATTTTTCCACATCTCTAACAGGATGGAAATATTTCATGTCACTCAATCACATTTTATTTCAAGTGACTATCTGCCTGAAAATCATAAAATGTTGAAACAGTTCTGTCATATTTTTTTTTCAAAGTAGATGCTGTGGTACCAGTCTCTGTATAGTTACTTGTCTTCTCACAGTATTTCAACAAAATCATAGTTAATAAAAGAATACAGTGAGGCATTCCAATACAATGATTTCAGTGCTTACTCCAGCTTTAAATAAAGATATAAGGACAGTAATAGATTGTAAAGCAAATAGAATCTTCATTATACGAGTCAGGAACAAGTGCTGTAAAATGCTCTCTATTATGATCACCGACTTCTGCCAATAATTACTTACCATTTGAGTCAATGCCAATTTTCTTGAAGTGTCTTAAGAGAGCACCTAGTGACCATTTGCTTCCACTGTTTTCATCCTCTGGATTAGTGTTTCTGGAGAATATGACGGTAGTTATAACTGTATGTGAAAATGCATGAATTTAACAGATTCATCAAAAGAAACCGAAGCAACTCATTTTTTTCCAGACGCTATAGAACTATTAAATGTCTTTCAGTATAATTTCACACAAAAATAATGGGTAACTGTAAAGATATCCAATCAAATGCTTCATAGACAAAATGGAAGTTAGTAAGGATGTATGCAACAAAACTGTATGCTATTATAAAATGAGAGGACACCTAGTATTCTGATCAAGAGATATGTGGACAATAAAGAGTATGTTATATTCCAGACTGGTTGCCCTTTTGTTGCCAAGATCAGTTAATTCCAATACTAATGTGGCCTATGAAGGACTAAAACTGATAGATTTCACTGTAAAAAAAAAAGTTATCATTTTTTCAAATAAAGAACATTGGCTTGTGAGAGAAACTGTGACACAAAAGATAGTCTCGTGTCTGAATAAGTCTCAAGGCTCTGACCTTGATCAGATCAATCAACTACCGATGACAACTATCTTTGTCTCTCCAAAACTTCATATGTCTGTGAGCTTTTGGAAGGACATCTCTGTGTGAAAGCACAATCACTTGCATCAAAACTAATGAAAAACATCATCTTGCAATACACATTACCAGAACAATGATTCTGCAGTCATTTTTAAGACAAGTTGACACTACAATTTTGACAGACTGAGTACCCTAAGCTTGGTTTCTCTTAATCTTATGTTTTATTCTCATTTGACTCCATCTGAAAAGCCCTAGAATAAAAACCATACTCACTTAATGTAATCTTCATTTTCAATATTGACACTGTAGTTGGTGAGATGCATACACCTTTCACTGAGTGGATGCTCTTTCAGGTCATATTTCACTGTGGCAAACCTGGTCAAGCCTTCATTGTACATGTAAATCACAAGAGGGTCAAAGGAGGTCACTGCCACATAAATACGCAGATCAAACTTGTAACCTGAAATACAATATAATGCTAGTATATTTTCTTTATATCAAATGCCTTTGTGATAAGAAAAAGTGGAAAGAACATAAAAGACAGAACTTCCAGATGGTAAGGCTTGATGGCAGCTATAATGAAATTATGAAAGTATCAGATTCAAAGTCACTCTTCAACTCCAGATAAAGTTGGGATAAAATTCAGAGAAGGCTGATGGGATAGTCGTATAGACTTTTCTAATAGAGATTGTCATATCAAACATAAAGATGGTGATTGCTTCTGTGCTGAACAACTGTCATAAATTTGTATATCTCTTTATAAGTAATGCCACCCTTCACCAATATAAGCTAAGACCAGAGCTGCAGTGATAATTCCAAAAGCTTATCACTGTGGTTATGTACAATCTGAACACAATTTAAGAACTCATTCCAATATTTGGCAAGCATAGTGGATAAACATATGTAACAGGATATTAAGTATCACAGCTGCCACAAGGCGTTGACAGCAAATGGGATGAAAATTGAGCCTACATGTACTTTCTTACCATCAATGATGAGTGGATTAGAGATATACTTGCAGACAATGGTCTTACATCGGCTCTCAACTTCATTCTTCATGTTTTCAGTAAAGATTGTCTTGCTCTCTCTGGGCTGCATCAATAAAGTAATATTCAGATTGTTATTGCTTTCCAGTTTAACTCAAATAACAGGATTTTCCAAATTTTTACATGTGAAGGCAAAGGAAGAAGAATAACAGGTGTCCGGTTTTCAATATTTTCAAGGCTACAGTGCATGAGTTTAATCCTGAGCCTTGACTCTACCACCTACAAAGATCAAAAGGAAAAAACCACTGTTGTCCAAGCAATGGTTTGAATCAACAGCTTCAACAAACAAAAAGTACAGCAGTCTCTGAAAACAAAACTGCAGCTTTCTCTCACCTAAAAGAAGAGGACACGCACATACGTGTTTGATTCTTCCCCTAAGTCTTCATGTGTCTCATAACAGAGTGAAGGCTCACTAATATACATGTTTTTCAACATGCATAACTTCATACACACACGCAAAATACATATTTTGTCAAAAAATGTTCCTAAGTTAAGTAAGTTACTTCATATTTCTGTACACTTTTCAAATGTGTATGCACACATGGAGTGTAACATCTGTCATCTGTGTCATCTGCTATTTAATTATTGTTAATGTTATGTATAACACCTATCACTGACAAGAACATACATGGCTTATAAGGAATACTCCTCTGCCCCTGGACATAGAAACAGGTTTCACAATATAAAGCCCCTTCTCTCTCTTGTGGTAAGCTGTGAAATGAGAAGGAAGGACAGAAAAGCAAAATATTTACATGGAAGTAGCAAGCACAATACTCAGATGGAAGTGTTGAACCAGTAATTTCTTCACTAAATCCAATTTTTCCCATTGTCTGCACTAAAAGTTGACTTAAGAAATAACAGGAATCTTAATGATAGTAATGCAAAATGCATGAATAAGAGTTTATTAAAAAATAGTAGAAAGGATGGAAGTCATAGATGAGAAAGACATTTATTTAGTAAGATCCATATTTGTTGCACAAATGTGTGCAAGATGTGTATTGTAAAAATCAGATTTTGCTGACCAATGGTGTTAGCACGTGTTAGCTCTGAATGTGAAACAGCATGGCTCAGATGAGTTGTAATTTAATGGTTTTTACATCAAAAGGAAAGTACTCTCATCTCTGTGATCCGTGCCCAAAAAAAACAAAAAAAACAACTATAATCCTGAGAAATTTGACATCTAACTAACTTCATTTGTTTGAGTGGCATTTGATATCTAGCACTCTGCTTATGAACTGATGGACTTTTGTGTTGCCTAAGGCTTTATCACTGTGTTTACGATTTCCTTGTTACAGAGATAAGAAAATTTCAGTCATGCTACATTTTATAAGGCTGAGGGTGGAATTTGGTATTAGTTTCAAGGACAGTCCTATTTTAGATCTCTCATATTATGTCCTCCTCTACTACTCTTGCTGAATCTTTTTATGTGCATTCTATAATACAGCCAGCCTCAGTGTCCCAGTGTTTAACATTATCACCTTCAAGTGGTGAATAACTGAAAGGGCACCTGCTTCTTGATCCTGCAGATTTGGCAACAATGCTAGACAGAGCAATGCTGTGTTAAAAAATAATGAACCTAAATATGTCAGTGAGAGGTGAGAGTTCTAAACCCCGGGTGAAAAAATGCAATTGTTTGGAGTGAAATTTGATGAGAGCAAAATTAAAATAGTTGTCCCTTGTAAATTAAAATAATATAAAACCAAGTTAGAAATGGTGTGTAGAAAGTGATACACATGTAAGTAAATCTATCAATGCACTCACAAGTGTTAGACATGCATAAAAAAAATGAATATGAGGCAATATTTTTTAAAAAAAGGGGGAGAACGACTCACTGCGAAAGGATCTATAGTTGTCAGGGAGTACAAAGCTCAAGGGGATGAAATCAAAATGTTTCTTGCCCTAGACACCAAAAGGAGAAAGGGGCACAAAATTTGCATGTGTAGCATTATTAATGAGTTGCTTTTCCCTTTCTTTTTTCTCCATCTCTCTGATAACATAGACTTAGTAAACATTGTACATAATCAGCTTGCAAAGCCTTTGCTTAAAAGACAGACATATATGTCTGCTCAGTTGTTGTGTCTGCTGAGTTCATAAGTGATATCACCCAGCCTTGCAGAGATTTCAGTTTCTTTTATATCAATGAATACTTTTAAATTTCCAAGCAAAATAGTTTTGCATTGAGCTCTGTTTCTAATTGTTCAATTTATAAATTGCATTCATTCTGGGTAAAATGATGCTACAAGTTCTTCATTCATAGTAAATACTGAGGCTTGAAAAACACAAAAAGATTATAAATGATTTCAATACAACTGCGAATCTGAAAGTTAAGTCACTATACCTACAGACAGACAAATCCACTCCATTCACAAAATACATGTAATTTCTTACATGTTGTACTATACATCAATGGCGATACGATTCACAGAAAAGAGAAAAGGGTTAAAAAATTAATACAAACCTTTCTCCTCTGCATTTTACGAATATTGCGATATAACTTATCTTTTCTAGTCAGCTCTTCAGTTCTGGAATGAAAATGGGAACAATGATATATCAATATCAATATGGAAGACTGAAACTATGACTGACATGAAATTGCATGAGTAGATCAAAGAAGGGAAACTTTCACTAAACTTGTATTAGAAATTTGCTGTTTATTATCTGTTGTTGATTATCTTGTTGCATTGAAAATAATTAATTAAAAAATGTTTTTTGTAAGAAAAATTGTCCTTGTTATATAAAATCCTATGCATGTACTGCAGAAGAAAAGCAAATTTTTATAAGAATGCTGAGAAGGGGTTGTAATAAAATTTCACAATATTTCAAGACAGAGGCCAATGATTAAGTCAAACCAAGCTACACAATTCCTACAAATAAAAAGGCATAATTCATTTACCTGGGAAAGTGATTGATAATGTGACAACTTTCCATTTTCTTCATATAGGTAGGTCTGGCATGTCTTCCTGTCCATGCCAAATTATAATGCCTGTTGTTCATATCCACCTGCAAAAGTGATGCAGTGAACATGACAAAAATGAGACAACCACCCTCAGGAGGTTGAAAGATGTAAAATTACCATATAATAAAAAGATGTTATCCCATTCTATATACAGACATGCCTCCATCTCATATCTTAACCTCAGTTATGTCAAATGAAAATTGTGAATAAGTTTACTGATAAATTCGTATAGGAATAAGAAGTATAAAATTATATATGAAAAGCTCGTGAAAGTAGCTTTCAGCATTCTCACCTCATGAAAGCCATGGGCTGTTAATATCTCCCTTAGTATCTGTGAGTCCCCAGCTACTTTACATGCTAGGTTGTAATGTACTGAAATCGAAGACATAACATATTTGCATTCATAAGTTGAAGTGTTTCACGAGGAGAATCATTTGGTCCTCAAACCAGGTTTGCTGAATATGCATATCATCGAACTTAAAATAAGAAGATCCCAAAGCCAAGAGAGTGAATACAAAGGAGGGCATTTTCTACTTTCATATCCAACTGTAAAGATGAACAACCAGTCCAATTATGTTATTAACTTCAGAAATTAAGAACCAGATGGATCTGTGAAATTAAGGCTCATAATCATGGTATAAGATAATTTGGATTCTTCACTCAAGGAACATTTATCATGAATAACTTTAAAGGACTGTCAAGGATCATTGATTCAAATATACTTACCTCCAACTTGTTTTAAATTTGGATCATTTCTGAAGAAGAATTCTGCATCGAAAATGACAATTGGCACTGATCTCCCAGGTCCAATCCACTGAACATTTAAAGGGTTGCCACTAAAATACATGTGGACAACCATTTCAGTACATGAAAGGTGACCTTAGTTACAATGAAAATATAATGAAACCACAGGGAAACATGAAGCCGATTTTAGCAATCTGGGATTCTTTCCCCTTTGTTCATTTCAAATACATGTCTTTTATAGACTTTAGATTCCAGGTCTGAGACATATTAATCCGAATCTTATTATTTAATTTAAATATAATCTTACCTTTATGATGGACGAAAAAAAAAAAAAGCTCTACCAGTTTCAAAAGATTTCAGATTTCCATTTCTATGTTGAAAGATGGAATACTTGACGTTTGGACAAAACATAGCTAAAGTAGCAATAATTATAATAATTTTAAAAAAAAAAAACTAATATCAGTGGCGACCATTTCTCTATACATCTCAAGACTGATTGATGCTTTAAAACCAACATTAATTTTTATTTCGAAGACACACGATGAAAATATTAAAAACAATAAGCATACTTCTGATCGAAACTTTCTCCTCCATTGTCGCTCTCATAATCTGAGTCTGGCTCAAATTCGTCTTCGTCATCCTCATCATTGTCATTATCACTCTGCTGTGAAGGAGTCATTGAGCTGCTACACGCAACTGGTTCATTGAATTCCCTTGATGCTGTCATAATGGTTGTATCATGATGCCCGGGTAACTGACTTAATCTGTAAGACTGACATTATGTGTTGATTAAAATTGAGAATTTGCCACCCATCTCTGCCTTGTCTTTTAAAAGAAATGTAAACTTAAACCTACCTGCTTATGCAGCTATTACAATGTCAAACTGGAATACCGATATATATAGAATGCAACAGTGATAATAAACTACTCGCAGTGCTAAACCATCTGTGTTTGGACAAGCAAATTTATCATGCTGATACTTTACTTGAACTTAAATCAAGGTTTGCGACAGACGTCATTAGAATGCCCTGAGGTTGTGAAGTCTTTACGGAAGATTTAAATCTTATCTGCAGAAGTAATATTCTATGAAAGTCCACATGTTTCTGCAACGGGATCTAAAAGATCTTTAGAGTGTAGATCTAGATTTAATTATGTGGCCATCTTTGCAATTTACTCCAGAAACCGCACTAGTTTGCCATTGAGCCTATAGATCTAGATCTTTATCTAGATATCTACCTTCTGCAATAACCCCTTAATACCTCAACAGGTTTGTTCGAGTTGTGAAAGGCTATTGTAAATCAAATGTCTGAGAATCGTCCTCAGAAAAACGCTAGACATTGCTGTTTATATTGTCGTCATGGTGTTTTCATAATACGGCGGTGTCACACTTCGTCAAAGTCCGCCAGGAAAAGGGACCAATCAGATAACATTAAAAACCGGAAGTAAGTCTTCTCATACAGAGACTGTCTTGTAGGCGCCACCTAGATTCTATATAAAAAGCAAGAAAACACACACACACACATTACAAAAGAAAAGAGTGTTCACATAACACAATTCACATAACACAGTTATGTATTTTTTTTACCACGGTTGTGGA
Organism: Peronia verruculata; assembly: GCA_038406235.1. Lineage (NCBI taxonomy): Eukaryota > Metazoa > Mollusca > Gastropoda > Systellommatophora > Onchidiidae > Peronia > Peronia verruculata. The sequence goes on along the minus strand of JBCAUA010003095.1, from coordinate 6 downwards.
CAGCTG